>CAUZXS010001818.1:5000-60000 GCA_963585895.1 Sepioteuthis lessoniana
GAGAACTAAAGAGACTTGCTGTCACTTGAACTTCCGTGAAGATCATTAATTACTACAGGTGTGAAAAAACTTGTGAAGAAATGATTATCATGTCGCTGATTATCATAGAATTTAGAGAATCTCTGACCTATCAGGGTCCCGTCCAGCATTCTGCACAGGCAATTTATCAGGTTTGACAAATATTGATTTTATATGGGTTATAAAATGGGAGATTTACAATATGAATACAATATCAAAACGATCTTGGATTTTCCAACATGCATGTATAAGAGTTATCTTTTCCTTGTTTTTAATTATACCTAAGAAAATTTATCGTCTTCAAAACGAAAGATTACTTTATGAAAAATGAAAATAATTTTTTTTTCAATCGTGTTTCTCCAAGTTATAAACAAATTCATGTACATCTTCACCAGATAGAAAAAAAAAAAATTTTTTCGCAATTAATCTTCGTTGCTTAACATTCCGAATACCTTTCTTTATTCGGGGAATTTATCAGATCTTTAAAAAATATTGATTTTATATGATTTACAATATAACTACGATGTCTGACTTTATATTCATAAATTTGTTTTGCCAAAATATTCCCTCGATGAAGGAAAATCCCTCATTGTAAAAAATGAGAGAAAAATATTAGTTTCCAAGTTGATATTTGTAAAAAAAAAAAAAAAAAAAAAAACAGGGCAAAATTATTGGTCTATATCCTCGTCAGAAAGTTAGACATAGTGATTATATTGGTAACAAGACCCCCATCTTTTTGAGATCATACAAAATCAATATCTTTCAAAAAGCCTGAATAGAGATAGGTCTTCTTTATGTTAAATAAATGGAAAGATTTTAAACAAAAATATTTAAAAAAAAAAAAAAAAAAAAAAAAAAAAAAAGGATATAGTTCAATTGTTCAGAATTATGAAATATCAGTAAATTTCATATTTTGTTCAAGAGAAATCTTAATTGAATTCATTTAATATATTCAAAATAATCTGTTGTTCAAAAATAGTGTTCCTTTTTAACTTATGTTAAACTTGCAAGCCATTGACAGTAAAGTTGCCATGTTTTACTTCCCTTAAAATATCTGAAAACAAAGTTTTAAGGCGTGGTGGGGGCTGAAATAAACCAATATTGGAGTTATTTTTTTGTAAATTTCATATGGAACATGAGTGGGTGATTTTGATCTGAAACGATTTTGTTTTTCACGTTGACAAGATCATGCCCACTTTTCCAAGAACCTGGTTTGGTTTCTTTGTTTAATGGCATATCAACCTTTGTGGGCTATTTAATGCCAAAGAAGAACAGACGAGATACCGACAGCTGGGGAAATTAGGGGTTTCAAAACATTTCCCACGGGTATTAGTCCGAAAGTGAATGAAATAACACCACTTGAATTCGAACTCACTTACTTCGAGGTCGCAGTCTCGCACTTTAACCACAACGCCAGGAGACTACTGGTTACTCGTAAACAAAATGATAAGGATTCAGCATCCACAGGGAAAATTATTATTATATCCCATCGCTACTACAAGAGTAGTTGGCACACGTGTGTATAGTCTGTGATATGTCTAAATATTATTTTCATAAAATAAAGAATTTAAAAATAGTTAAACAGGAAGAGAAAGACCCCCAACCCTGCCCCACCATAAAAAAAATGCTTCACGAAATTTAAAAAAAAAAAAAGAAACAAAACAAATTTATGTTTTAACTAAAACTGTTTTGGTGTTTACAAAATTCTGACTATTTCGATTACTACTACAAATGAATGTTATCATTCATATTCATAATAAATTTTGCAACCACAAAGAAAACATATAAGAGTACATCGACATATTTTAATGCCATTAATTGAATATCACGAATACCGGTTGCTTAAAAAATATAAACAATTGAATAACGAAAGATATTATTTAATGAAAATTATTAACATAAATTATTTATTTATTTATTTTTATTAATGGCTATTGTGGTCCAAGGTGCAGACCAAAAAAAAAAAAAAATTTACAACAAACAAAATACCTTTGTCTATTTTAAAAATTCGACGTGATATAAAATAAATAAAATAAAGGTTAATCTTAAAAGCCAGAAGAAATGATGATTTTCTGATAAATTCTGTTGTTTTTTTTTTTTATTTATTTTTCAGACTTGGTTTTACTTATAGACATTAAAAACCAAAAATTCATTTCCGAGTTTATTTTTGTTTTTTTAAATTATTATCACCTTTAAAATTAAATGTTTAAATTTTCTCTATTTCTTTAATTTAAGTTTTCGCACCTAGAAGTTTTCAATAAAAAAAAAAACATTTGAAATAAATAAGCCGTGAAAAAAAAAAAATCCATTATTTATTCAACAAAAGAAGAAGAAAAAAAATCATTTATCTGATTTCATTCTTATTTCAGGGATGTTTACTTTTTAAAAAAATGCCTCCAATACTCAACTGTTTTATTTAATTATGATAATAATAATAATAATAATAATAATAATAATAACAACAATAATAGCCATTGTTTTCTTTTTAGCTAGCTCTTTCTTACACAAACAACAAACACTCTCTCTCTATCTCTCTCGCCTTCCTAAGTTGGTCAGAAAATAAAATATAAACACATTTTTACTTACCTAGTTTGTCGCATGTGCTCCGCAAAACAGGTGCTTGATATTTGACAGAAGCTAGAAGCTATAACAAAATGCTGGACCGTAGACATGAGCGATATATTTGTTTTAAAATGTTTATCTGGTAAAAAGAGAGAAAGGGGAGAAAAAAAAGCTAAGTATCTGTGTTTGTAAACCGCCCTGTGAAAAATCCCGACTGCTTCTGTTGGAGAAAGGGGAAGATATTTCTCGTATTATTATTAATAATAATAATAATAATAATAATAATAATAATAATAATAATTACCTGACGCTACATAATAGCTCTTCTGTAGAATGACTGCCTCATTTTTATTACCTAGCACTGCCAGACAGTCAGGAAATGAAGGGATGACTGCCTCGCCGCTTTTTATATAATTTATTTATTTATTTTTACATAGAGATGAAGAGAAGCAAAAACAACTTGTTTGATAAATGGATCGAGGATACCTGCCTCATCCAGTTTGATAGCGTCGCCTCCAACGGGATGACTGCCTCATTTCTCTCACGTAGCAACTGTAGAGCAAATGTTGACGATTTCGAATCTTATGTATGAAAGGACTGAGATGACATCCTCGTTTCGTTAGGGAGCGGTTTGTAAGACAAAGAAATGACTGCCACGTTAGTTAGATTTAATAGCTAAAAAAAAATGAAATAATATAAAATAACAAAAAAAAAATGGCTCACTCAACTAGTGGTTGGAGGGTAAAAACATAGGGTAAAAACAACAGGTAAACAAAAGATGGTAATATAACTACTTCTTTTAACCAGGTAATTGAATTATTTATTTCATACGATGAGAAAAATGAAGATGACTGCCTCAATATTTAATATAGTGTTTGTTATAGTTGTGGTTGACTGCCTTAACATTTCTTCTGTGTTGCTATGAATGTGGGGATGACTGCCTCTTGTAGTTAAGCAAGGAAAAAAAAAAAGAAGCTGTCTGCCTCAACTTGTAGTTTGTAGTGTTATAGAATGAGGACTGCCCCGAAATACTTTATTATAGGTAATTTATTGAATATAAGAAAAGAATTAATTATGTATTTTATTCAAATACTACAATGACCATCAAATGCTTAATACAAAACACTTTTTTTAAAAACATGGCTGCTTCTTCGGTTAAAAAAAAATCTAAACCTTATTTATTTCCTTAGGGAAATAATGTTCTCTTTTTTTATTTTTAAATATCGGATCTAGACTGAATTTATAGTTCATTCATTAATTTCACTAATTTGATAAAATACGCGCTTGAAATAAAATAAAAAGAAAAATAACCCATTCATTCATCAATATAGAATAACGGAAAACTGCTTCTTCTTTTTTCCTGATTATAGTAAAAGTGATAGTATCGAATAGTCATATGGTATTTTTCGGGAATATCACACAGAGGAAATGTCTATAGTAATATTTTCAAAAAATTAAGAATTTAAAAGAAATTACAAAAACGAAATATTTACATTTACCAACCAGATAAGAAAAAAAATTCAGTTATTTCCTTTATTTTATTTATTTATTTATTTTGTTTTGGTTTTGTTTAAGTTTTTGTTATTTTGCTTCCAAAAAATTATATATCAGCAATCGACCGTAAGTTGCCATCTTCCAAGAGAGAAAGGAAAGACGAAATTAAAATAACATGTGGCCGTAACGTAATGAGTTTGTTGAAGACGTCGTTTTTAGATGAAAATATTTCGTAAAATAAATTAAATGAAGGTAACGAGTGAAACTTAATGTTATAAGGATAATGAATATATGTAATATATTTTTCTATAATTTTTTAAAACATTACTGCAGACATTTCAACGCCAACTGGTTATTATGGACAGGTATATATATATATATATATATATATATATATATATATATATATATATATATATATATATATATATATATATATATATATATATATATATATATATATATATATATATATATATATATATATATATATATAAGGGGAGTCCTAGCGAGTAACGTATTGGACTGCGACATCGTAGTGAGCGAGTTCGAACTCCAGTCGCACTGTTATATTCACTTTCAGACAAATACTCTTAAGAAAGGCATGAACCCTCTTATCCCCATAGCTATGGGTAAAATAGTATCACTGCTGTTCTTCAACATGGATAGCTTTATCATTAAATAACCCACGAAGGTTGATATGCCATGAAAAATTACAGAAAAGAAACACTTATATATATATATATGTACACATATATATACACTCACATATACAAGCACGCACACATGCATATATGTTACAGCATACACATATACACACCCATATACCGTCACACCACACACACACACACACAAACATATATATATATATATATAAGCACACATATATATGCATATGTATATACAATTATATATATACACATTTCTATGTATATACGGACATACCAAAAACTTTAAAAAAATGGTACTTGATGCCGCTTTGCTTAACACTCAGCATGTATAAGGTAAGGATCAAGGGTAAAGTGGAGCAATCCCAGAGGAATGGAGTAGCGCCCTGGTGGTAGCTATTGAAAAGGGAGCCTTTGGGTCAGCCACAACCAAGGTCGCCAACTTATGTATACATACATATATACATATATACATACATGTATATATACACAGACACATACATATTCACACACACACACACACACACACACACACACACACACATATATATATAGGCACATATATACACTCATACATATATACACACATATTTATATCTATATATAGACACATGTACATACACAGATTATACATACATATATATATATATATATATATACACGTATATATACATGTATGTGTGTGTGTGTGTGAGAGAGAGAGAGATTATATGTGTGTGTATCTATGTGTTTATATATATATATATATATATATATATATATGTGTGTGTGTGTGTGTGTGTGTGTTGTGTATGTGTGTGTACATACATACATACACTGTTATATATATGTAAACACACACATGTCTATCTATCATAATTGACAAAGCATTGTACTTAGATGTGGCTCAAGGGCATATATATATATATATATATATATATATATATATATATATAATCCTTCCTACTCTATTTATAAAACCCTGGGTTGACTATTGCTTCCTCTATTAGCAGAAAGGTAATTTCCTCAATAGTTTCCCAGCAACGAAGAAAGAGACGACTGCTTTTCTGGTACACAACATACGATATGTCTTGATTAAATTGGACACTTTGCATGGAATTGTGGGAAAAATAGTTCTGGCACTTATTCCATCAATTTATTTATTATTTTGTGCTAGAAATGAAATAGAATTGATTTTTGTTCGATTAGGCTGTGTAGATTCACGTAACATCTTAAAAAAAATATATGACACTTTTGTTTATTGAATGCACTAGAGAGAGAGAGAGAGAGAGAGAGAAAGAGAGAGAGAGAGAGAGAGAGAGAGAGAGAGAGAGAGGCTGTCCTTTCTTTCTTTCTTTCTTTCTTTCTTTCTTTTGCATCGTGGTTGAAGAATGCAATGAATTAACGATGACAGCCTCGTTTACATTGCTAGATGAATGAATGATTTACACGAACCAATTAAACAACAAATGTTTTTTTGTTACATTCAGATGAATGGATGGTAGTACACTGATGCAGTAATCAAAGAATCAGTATTCAAGTACTGCTACCTTCCGCAGATTTTGAAGAATAAATACATATGCACTGACTTAGCTTAGAGAGGGAAATTACAGCCTCACTATTTCATCAATCTTTATAATATTCAGAGCCAGGAAGCCATTGCTTTGGTCCTTCGGCTGAAGATCCCCGAAATCACCAAAACCGTGTATACTTGATTTTAAAAATTACGCTGTATACAAATAAAGGGTTAGTTTGTTTTGGTTGTTGTTGTTGTTGTTTGTTTGTTTATTTGTGTGTTTTTTGGCGAATAATCAAGCATTGACAATGATAGTCGATATGGTTTGCAGAAGAGAGCAAAACGAATTCCGCAGAGGGAGACCCCCATAATGTCTAGTTCCTTATGCTTGTACAGAATAGCCCGCATATAAAAATTTACGTTGTTTTAATGTGTGTGTGCGTACGTGTGTGTGTGTGAGAGAGAGAGGGTGAGAGAGAGAAAGACCAACCCCTCAGGGATAGGATGTGACACAAAGTCATTTTTTTAAGCAGAAACAGTAGGTTTAAATCCAGAGTTTTCCTTCTCCTAGACTGGTTGCCTAACCAAGGCTAAAGACCCAGTCTGCTCTGCTATAAATACATAGTTTAAGGGGGAAGAGACGGATACATGGCATTCACATACATATATTCTAAACAGGACA
This sequence comes from Sepioteuthis lessoniana, assembly GCA_963585895.1. Lineage (NCBI taxonomy): Eukaryota > Metazoa > Mollusca > Cephalopoda > Myopsida > Loliginidae > Sepioteuthis > Sepioteuthis lessoniana. The sequence continues at coordinate 11,920 of CAUZXS010001818.1, forward strand.
TTGGTATGATAGAGTGTTCGCCAATGGCCCGGGAGTCATACCACAGACTCAAAGAATGGTACTTGATGCCTCCTTGCTTAACATCCGGCACTATAAGGTACGGATCAAGGGTAAAGTGGAGCAATCCAGGGAATGGAGTAGCGCCCTCCCCAACACCTCAGTGTAGTAGCTCTCGAAAAAAGAGCCTTCTGGTCACCCTCGACTACGGTTGCCAACTTTACTTATTTTACTTATATGTATATATATATATATAATGAGAGAGAGAGAGAGAGAGGGAGACAGAGACAGAACTCTACTTTTTACATTCGCCATCCAGATATGAGTAAGTTTCATTGATTTGTTTCATTTTTTAGTTCATTCCAGTTCCAAAAATTACAAATCAGCCATAACTCGACACCTTTAATGGTTGAGAGGACGAGATAAAATAAATTAGTCAGACAGCCGAATTGCAGAGAGTCAAATACTTTTGTGACTTAACTGTTCAGTAAAAGAATGAGGCAAATGACAGACACGTACATTTATCAGGATGCTAAATACTTGGGGATTAAAAAAGAAATAAAATAAGACAATGACATAAAAAATAGAATAAATACAATACAAAAGTAACAGTTTCCCGGGAGGCTTCTGACAGGAAGCAAAACCGGCGCATGCATAAAAAGAGGAGTTTCATAGCACCAAAGAGAAATTCTCTTTCATAAGCTTTTATCATATCGGCTGAGACGGACGTACCTTTTTCTCTCAGCTGCTAGTTAGGGGCGTAACGTGCTAGCTAAGTCCCAGGACCTAGCGGTGCGCTTCGTCTCCTGATAGTTACATCGAGACACACGACGAACCCTCAAACTTATAACTTGCCGAAAATGGGTCCATAATATACTTCAACGCCTTGTCGGGGGAGACATGACTATTTCTACTGGTTCAAGAAAACATTCCCACGCCACAAAATAATCGTAAACCCAAAAATCAAACGTGAATCTAAAAGTATCCTAGTCTTTTTCCTTGCATCCTTAATTCTCTTACAGCTTCCACAGAAAAAAGAAGACAACCAGTGATAAAAAGAAATAACATACAAAACCTCACATTTACCGCCCCTCAAACATCGCCTGATAAGAGCTTGTGTGATTGGTCAATAGCCATTGTCAGCAACCAATCAGAGCACACAAGACATTCATTAGGTTATGTTTTGGGGTACAAATACAAACACAAGAACAATATCATTCTCTTACTTGCGCTGCAGACCGTCCAAGTAAGACATTAACACACCAGCGACTCATAAGAGCCGCCGACTACGTAAGGTCAACCACACAGAAACAACAGATATTTAACAACCCAAGTGATAAGATAAGTTTGCAGGTATATTATTTTGCAACCTATTAAGTTCACTTAACAATTCCTAAACAACTCTCTCTTTTCATTACATTTTATACATTACACTTTGTATTTCGCTTGTACTTGATATTGTTATAAATACATCACTTTGTTGCAGTGTCGTGTTCTGTTTTCTTTTCCATTGCCGTTTATGCTTATTTTGTTTGTCTAATTGCTTCAGTGAATGGAGTAATAAAAAGAAAAAGGAGTCAGTTTACAAACCTAAGAAGTTCCCAACAAAATATACACAACCACGATAAACAGACTTTCTTCTGTCCCATAAATGTAAATAAAAGTAAGTAAAGCTGGCGACCATAGTTGAGGGTGACCCGAAGGCTCCTTTTTCGATAGCTACTACACCAAGGTGTAGGGGAGGGCGCTTCTCCTTTCCCAGGATTGACCCACCTGACTCTTGATCCGTATTTTATAATGCTGAGTGTTAAGCAAGGAGGCATCAAGTGCCACTTTTTAAGTCTTTGGTATTACTCGACCTCGGATTAAACTCAGATCTCCCAGGCCATTGGCGAACGCTCTAACCATCATGCGAATGTCCGAATAAATATAAATACTATATATATATATATATGTGTGTGTGTGTGTGTGTGAATATATATTAATATCGTTTCAATGTAGAATTAAAGTTATATATATATATATATAATATATAATAAATATATACTAGATATATTATATTGCACTTGGTTCGACACAAACCCACAAAGTCATTTAGTGACAACCAACACTGTTATAATATTATATATATATATATAAATTTTACCGGACATTGGCCTAGCGGTTAGAGTGTTCGCCAATGGCCCGGGAGACCTGGGTTCAGTCCCAGGTCGAGTCATACCAAAGATTCAAAAAATGGTACTTGATGCCTCCTTACTTAACACTCAGCATTATAAGGTACGGATCAAGGGTAAAGTAGAGCAATCCAGGGAAGGAGTAGCGCCCTCCCCTACACCTTGGTGTAGTAGCTATCGAAAAGGGAGCCTTCGGGTTACCCTCGACTATGGTCGCCAACTTTACTTACTTATATATAAATTTAATTCTACATTGAAACGAAGTTAATGAACATTTTATAGGTGGGCTATTCTGTATAATCACCTACCTATCTTTTTCTTTAAGAAAGTAGTAGATCAGCTCAGGGTGCAGGTGAACCAACGTTCACTTCATAGAAAATCGAATTAGTAACCTGATTTCAATCTTAAATTCGGTCAATTTGTATTTATTTCACCCTAATGCCATTAGGAAACAACTGAATTCACCAGTCGAGGAGGAGTGTCCGTGACGTTACAGCTGAAGTGCTGAGTTGCAACCTCGAAGTAAGCGAGTTCAAACTCCAATCGTGCAATTATGTTCTCTTTTGGACTAATACCCTTGGAAAAGGCATGAACTCCTTTATCCCCTCTGCTATGTGTTAAATAGTCTCACTACTGTCCTTCTACAAGAATGGCTGATACGTCATTAAACAAAGAAGCAAAACTACTACCCCAGCCTAATTATGAACCTGTTGGAGCCCTTTCATCTGATATCTGCTTCCCAAAGAGGACTAACTATGAAACAAGGGTGGTAACTTCATGCATTCGTGTGGATTTTTAATACTTCCTTGACCACAAGGGCGAAGAATCATCTCTTACTTCTGTAACTTAGGGAAACCTTTTACGCTGGAGAGGGGAAAATGTTATCCAACAATTTGTTTGTTCACACACACACACACACACACACATTTGTGGCGTAATGGTTAACATCAAAGGAAATGGACCTGACGACTCGAGTTCAAACTGTGGACGAGGCTGTTTGCATTTCACACAGCGCTAATACCTTTGGGAAAGGTGTGCATCCAACTCTTTATCCTCCAAGTAAATAATAGGGTAGATTGTTCCCTTTAGCCTTTGTATGGCAACCAGTTTAGGAGAAGGAAAACTCTGAATTCCAACGTATTAAATTCTGCTTAAAAATTGTCCCTGTGCAGCATCTTGCTCGTACCGAGGGATTTGGTATATATATAAATATATATATATACTATTTACCAACCCCTCTGCTCGGGCAGGATATGACACAAGGTCAATTTTTAAGCGGAGTTTAACAGGTTTCAATTCAGAGTTTTCCTTCTCCTAGACTAGTTGCCTAACCAAGGCTGAAGAACCTAGTCTGTCCTACTATTTACCCATAGCTGGAGGGAGAATAATTGGATTCATACTTTCCCCAAGGGTATTAGTGCTATGTGAAATGCAATCAGTCTCGTCCAGGATTTGAACTCGTGTCGCCGTGTTCAATTCCTACGACGATAACGACTACACCACGGGCACCTTATATATATATATAAGGATATACAAAAATATGCATCTGCTAAAGCACTGGGTTTTTTAGGAGGGAGGGTAATTCCTCTAGAATCGGCTAATTGGTGGATTTTGATAAAATTTTCGATATTTAAAGATTAATAAACAACACTTACCGGCTCGACAGCCCGGCAAGCGATACCAAGGGTTCTTTGGTCAGTTTGAGTATGATGAGCACGTCACCCATAGTCTTGATGCCTAATTCCTTGAGCATCGTACGGTCTACTATGTGGAGACTGTCCCTTGTGATTTCCCCGCTAGAGAATGTTTGTGCATAAATCTTAGCGGCGGTAGCAGATATGCCTGCTTTGACGAATGTGCTTTTCCATCCAGCCAAGTCGTATCCTGTTCGTAGCACCATGTCGAAGTTCTGTACTTGATTATAGTTCACGTGTTGAATTACGCATGAAAGTGAATAGATTTGAGCATCAGGAAGGGAAGATTATATGCGCATTGGGGCATTCCACAATGCGCAGGTGGTCTCGTCCATTCCCTGTGTGGTGATTGGCCGCCAGCCAAGGAGTGGCTATGCTAGCGTGCATATATTCTGGTCCGCTCATTGGTATTTTTGTCTGTTAGCTGACGCTAGTCGGCCAAACCCCGTGTTTGGTGCGCCTCTCCAGTTGTTGGGTCGCACTTTGGCCGGCCGTGTTGTCGACTGCACGGCTCGGTCGGGTGTGCCTCATCACTGGAGATCCCTCTGGCCAAAGAGGGCCGTCCTATCAGACTTTTACCCATTTTACCAGACTTTTGCCTGGTGCCTGAGGCGCCTCTTTTAAGGGGAATGCGGACGGGGCCCGAAGTATTTTTAGAAAATGCCGGGTGCGTGTGGGCTGTGGCCCTGCGCCCGGACCCATCTTAAAAAGGCCTTGTGCCGTATTCCTCCGGTTGGTGGGACGGATGATAAATACAGTCTGTTAGCCGGCGCCAGCCGAGCTGGTAAGTGTTGTTTATTATTTTCTCCTGTGCGTTAGTGCAGTAGCTTTTTCAAAGATGGGGTTTCTTTAAAAAGATATTTTCCTTCAAGGTTTTGAAGACATGTTTTTTGTTTGTCTTTTAATCGTTTTGTTATGCACCAACCCGACCTCCTTTCAAGCATTTTGTTCAATCGAATCCTTTAATGAAGGTGCAAGTGAAACATTTTTCTAAATTTTTTAAAAGATAATTCCATGGCGAATTAGATTTGGCTTACATTTTTTAAATAACGGTTTGTCGACATTGTTCAAACAGTTACCTTATTTTCGAATTTCCCAAAACGGTAAAACAAGGCAGAATATTACTTTTCTATAAAAAAATATATTTCTAACAAAAGAACAAAACCGACCTCGTGTGGCTCTTAATTTTGGCCAGAATGGAAAAGGGAGAAGTAATCCCAGACAACAAGGCACCAAAAGCTGCCTCCCACCTTTCGTTGGAGCTACTACAATTTCGTTGGCGGCAACAACTAAATCTTCAGTGAGAAGTCGGGAGCCAGACTGTTAAGCATAGATACCAACCCCTCCGCTCGGGCAGGATATGAAACAAGGTCAAATTTTTAAGCGGAGTTTAACAGGTTTCAATTCAGAGTTTTCCTTCTCCTAGACTAGTTGCCTCACCAAGGCTGAAGAACCTAGTCTGTCCTACTATTTACCCATAGCTGGAGGGAGAATAATTGGATTCATACCTTTCCCAAGGGTATTAGTGATATGTGAAATGCAATCAGCCTGGTCTAGGATTTGAACTCGTGTCGCCGTGTCCAATTCCTACGACGATAACCATTACACCACGGGCCAGACTGTTAAGACAGGAAAAATAGCCAGCAGAAAGGTTTCGTCACTCGCTTCTTGAACAGCCGATATGTATTCAAATAGGCATGAAGCTTTCTAAGAAATTCAACTAAATTCAAACAACAAACAACTTGACTGAAATTCAGTTAGAATTAAATGAGAACTGAAAATTCAACCCGAAAATTCTGCTAAAAGACGACTTCACTGAACTCAATAAAAATTAAACTAAAACTGAAAATTAGGCTCGAGAATTCTGCAACGCGAGCAGAAAATCCAACCCGAGAATTTTACTAAAAGACAACTTTACAGAGAACTCAACCAAATTAAATGGAAGTTGAAACTTTTCAACGAAACCACAAAAATACTTAAACTCAAAGAACTTTGTTTTCTGGACATTATCTCTTTGGTGATTCCCGAAATTTCACTAAAATTTGCAACGTTTTATCTTTTCCATCTTTTTTTCTTGTTTCTTTTGTATAAAATTTGTTTTTTAAAGCTTTGTCGACTGTATTATGTTTTTGAATCAGTATCTGAACCAGAAAACTGCAGAACTTACTGTTTAAACTTACCATGAAGGATTTCTTTCATTATATTTTGGTGTAATTTAAATTCCTTTACTTCCAGGCATTTTTTTTTATTAATTCGTTTACGTAGTTTAATCTTCTAAGGGTGTGGTTAATAAGAAAAAAAAATCAGGCTAAACATTTTTTTAAAAATTTTTTATTAGAGGTTTAAAATTGACATCGTAGATTAAATTTTTTCACTTACTGCAGGTGACTGAGATTTTGTTAATTGATATGGAAATACTGAATTAGAAAAATTGATTGATAAGATAAAAATATTTTATCTAAATTATAATATTTTAGTCTTACTTTTGTGTGTGTGTGTGTGTGTGATATTTTTTCTGCGAAGGCCCGCAAGAGTACTGATATAAAAAGCGTTAAATGGGAGATGAACATTGATAATTTATGAACATAAAAAACACGGATTATGACGCTTTTGATTATCCATGATTTAGAAGAAGGGGCACATCGCTATGAATTTTAAAAAACCGTATCGTGACCGAGAAAAAGTGTGTGTATGTGAGTGAGTGAGCGAGTGTGTGTGTTTTGGGGAGTTTGATTTGGTTTGGTTTAATAGCACATCAACCATTGTAGGTTATTTAATGCCAAATCCATTTTTATACAAATAAACAGTTCTATTTCAAACAATTCAGTTTAGCATAAGAAGGCAGTATAAACGTCAAAACAGTCCTATTTTCAGCAATTCAGTTCAGCATAAGTTCACCGTTTAGTTGCCGGGCCAGAATGGACCTGGGAGCGATGGTATTCCCAAAAGCACTAGCATTACTGGAACCTCTCCATCAGATTGTTCATTGTCATATCCTGGATACTCGTTGGGGGAGTCTTACCCCTCTGCAAAGATGCAGTCGGTGTATTCTGCTGCTCCAGTCAATTGATCCAGTTTTGGGGAGCCTTGAATATACATGCCTAATATACAAATAATGAACTCTCCCGTCGATCTCAATGTTTGAGTGCGCAACAGTGTACATTTGTGTCGGGTCAGCCCGATTTATTGGACGAGCTGATTGCAGAAGAATGGTGCAAAATTGTCATAAATTCTCCTGAACAACACATCTCAGGTTTTGTATCCAGAGTTTTTCGTTCTCCTTGGTAGGTTGCTCTACCAAGCCTCAAAAGCCTAATTGCTTTACTCTTTTATCTATAGTTATAAGCCCAGTCGGCTGGGGCTGCAGAATACACCGACTGCATATCTGCAGAGAGGTAAGACCTTCTACCAACGAGTGTTCAGGATATGACACTGAAAAATTAGATGGTGAGGCTTCAGTAATGCAAGATTGGTTGCTTTACCCTGTAGCAGAAGGAATTTTCGTATTTTGGTTTGGCGCGTAATTTCATTCGACGCATAATTTCACCCAATCAGGATGACTTGTCCTATTCAATCCGGATCTCCTTTCCGGGCTGCAGAAATTAGGGAAGCTGCCAAACACTGCCTTTTTCGCAGAACGACTTGGTTCTGTACAGACGTCCCATCTGCCTGCTCTTAAATAGCAGCAGCAGCAGCATGGACGCAATAAGGGAACCTATCTAATTTATGGATCCCTTGCGTCTATTTCTCTTAGACCTAGGGATCCCAGTTGAATATGAATTAGATAAATTCAATACGCCACACACAGGAACAACTTTATTTCACCCCCAAAATTGGCTATGTCGATTGCAATGTCTAATTCTGCTCCGGCACCTAGCGACTACTTCACCTCTGGGCCACATTTTCTGGAGACATTCACGCTGCTCCACAAACAACCAGAAGCACAAACTCACGATGACTTCAACGTTTATTTCCTCAAACGGCAAACATGACTTTCGCTACATACTGCGAACATACTTCCCTCGCACGTCCAACAACACACGCTGCTATCTTAACTCTATCTTATCTCCATTTCGTCTCTTTACTTCTTTCCTTTCCCACGAGGCTTGTAGCACAAATGCTAACTCTTTATTTCCATGCTGCTATTAAAAACTATCATAAAAGCATTTCGACATCTTGGAACTTCTCTCCTTTATATACCTTACAAACTTAGCGAGGAAACAACTCAACTTAAACACACACACGCACGTTTCAACTTTTCCTCGCTAAAAATAATAACAACATCCTCTCGCTAAAACCCTAATATTTACCCATTCGTGGAGAGAGAAAAGATGGTTTCTTGACTTTTTTTAAAAACATTATCCATTTGTTTAAGATTTGATCTTGTCCCGGTGAGTCCATTTCCTACAGAGACAACCGTTACCCCAAATACAAGAAAGATACTTTAAAGTATATGTATGTCTTTTATATTTTCAGATATATCGTTGGTTTTAGTAAAACTATGATTGACAAGGCCAAAAGACTTCAGTTAAGCATGAAAAATCTTTTGAAAAATAATTTTTTTTAAATCATTAATTTTGAGTAAGTTATCTGCAAAAGTTCGCAGTACCCTCTTGGCCCAGTCAGTTGTGGCTGCAGAATAAACTGACTGCATCTCTGCAGAGGGGTAAGACTCACCCAACGAGTGTCCTGGATATGACACGAAATAATCTGATATTAAGGTTTCAGTAATTCTGGAGTTTTGGGGAATGCGGAGTATCTCTTTATTGCCATCGATCCCAGGTCCACTCTGTCCTGGAGTGGTAGCACCTGATAGGGTCCAATCTATGGGTCAAATAGAACTGTTTGGTCATTTAACTGTAAGCGAACAAATTAGTTAGTTACCTATAAACTTTTCAGTTGCAAATCATATACCATCATCACCCAGTTTCACCGACAACAAGGATTCTCTCTCTCTCTCTCTCTCTCTCTCTCTCTCTCTCTCTCTCTCTCTCTCCATCCGTCCCTATCGTCCATCGCTTCCAGCAGGTTTTCCAAACGACATCCTGTGTCCGCATAGAGCTGACGTAAATAAGTTCTTGCTGATCGACCAATACTGGCTCGTCCATGTGTAGGGGTCCATAGAAGAACGTTACTAATGAGTTCGTCCTTGCTTCTCCAGCAGAGTCTCGCATATCGTGTTCGTCTTACTTAGATGGTTTTTGAGATGGGAGGTAAGTGGCCATGTACCTGTTGTTTCGTGGGGTGTTGCTTCCAGGATTTGTTCAAAATAGATCATAGCATTCTTGTGTAGTTCCTGTCAAGTTTTTTCTCGGAGCGTTTTGTTAGCGACAAAGCTAGAAAAACCATATATATATATATACACACACATATATATATACAGTGTATATATGTGTGTGTACATTGGCCTAGCGGTTAGAGTGTTCGCCAATCGCCCAGTAGACCTGGGTTCAATCCCAGGTCGAGTCATACCAAAGACTCTAAAAATGGTACTTGATGCCTCCTTGCTTAACACTCAGCATTATAAGGTACGGATCAAGGGTAAAGTGGAGCAATCCAGGGAAAGGAGTAGCGCCCTCCCCTACACCTTGGTGTAGTAAGCTATCGAAAATGGAGTCTTCGGGTCACCCTCGACTATAGTCGACTATTTTATACACACATATATATATACATATATATATACACACACACACACACACATATATATATGGGGGGTGTATTTTTATAAAATGAATCTAGCATTGTATAAACTATAAAAGTTGAGGGGGTGTCCTCGTGGTGAAATGGTTAAAGCGATGGACTGCGGAATCGTAGTAAGCGAGTTCGTACCCCAGTCGCGCTATTACGTTCACTTTCGGGCAAATACCCTTGGGAAAGGTATGAACCCCTTATCCTCCCAGCTATGGGTTAAATAGTACCACTACTGTTCTTCTAGGAGAATAGATTTGGCATTAGATAACCTACAAAGGTTGATATGCCATTAAACAAAGAAACCAAACCAAACCTATAAAAGTTGATATGTGATAAAAGCCAACCAACCAACCAACCAACCAGATTCTTTCTGAGCCTTTGTAAAATGGTGAAGTAAGTAATTTTTGATCTTGTTATCATTAATGGTTGACTTTTGAATCTCGACAAGAATGTTAAAAGATTTCTATTCGACGCCAACTAATTTCAGTAAATTCAGCTGTTTGTAAAATGTACAATATTTGAAATTTTAAAGTTTACTATTCAAACACCCAGGAACGTTGCAATTTTTTTTCAAGGACATAAATAATCAACTTGTAAAAAAAAACATGACTTACCAAATATCCGGAATTACTAAAATTGCAATTCTAGGCTAAAAATCTCCTTTGCAAACATGAGAAGTAGAATTGTGCAACGTGGTAAATTCTTTAAAATATGTCAGTTTGTTACAAGAAATTTTTTAAAAGTTTATAACAACTATTGAAGGTGCCCGTGGTGTAATAGTTATCGTCGTAGGAAATGGACACGGCGACACAAGTTCAAATCCTGGACGATACTGATTGCATTTCACATATCACTAATACCCTTGGGTAAGGTATGAATCCAATTGTTCTCCCCACCAGCTATTGGTAAATAGTAGGGCAGACTGGTTTTTCAGCCTTGGTGAGGCAACTAGTCTCGGAGAAGGAAAACTCTGAATTCAAACCTGTTAAACTCCGCTTAAAAATTGACCTTGTGTCATATCCTGCCCGAGCGGAGGGGTTGGTAAATATGATAACGAATATTGAACGTTATGATCAGGGACGGATTTCGGCCTTAAGAGGTCCCTGGGCTCATAGAATTTCGGGTTCCTTCATTAGTTATGCTCGACCCGCCCCATTCTGTGTCAATAAAAAAATCTAGAAGATGCTTTTTTTTTGGTGTAAAATGAAGTGTAAAATTGAGCGAAAAATTGATTAAAGTAGAAAAACTTTTTCAAAACTAAAAAAGATATAAAATATATATTTGTAGCATATATCAAAATCGAATTGGAGCCACTTCAAAGGAACCTATTGAATTTAAAAGACCCACTCCAACTAAAGGGACCGAAATATTCTCGTTTCAAAAGAGACCCATTAAATTGCTGTTTTGTTGCTCTAGTCTTGGAAGGTCTGGGCTGCAGACGATACTAGCCCATATTTAATACTGGTTGAGATTTGAAATGAGGAATTGGGCAATGCCACTCACCCATTTCAGACGTTATCTCACCTCTAGGAATTATTTTTGAAAGACACATATAGATTTTTAAAAAATAAAGATAAATGTTCTCTCTCTCTCTCTCTCTCTCTCTCTCTCTCTCTCTCTCTCTCTCAATTCTCGTTCGTCATTTCCTCTCCTTTCCCAACTAAACGACTTAGATTATCGACACACAGGAACAAAACAAAGAAGCTATCAACCTCCCTAGTGTTGGTATTGAAACACAATGTCAGATTGATTAGTGGTTTCTGCAGGAAATAAGCCTCCCCGAGAGTGCAGTACTAGAAATTGCCTAGTTCCATCAACATTCCCCTTCTGTGGTGCCTCAGGCGCTGAGCAATAAACCCATCCTTTACTCCTTTAAGACGAGTGGGTAAGTGCTGCCCGGGGAGATGGCTTCCCAGGAACAAAACTGATTATTTTTTTAATGTGTGTCCTGATACAAAGGCCAAACAGCGGGCTTCGGAAAAACAACAAAAAAGAATGTACAAGCTTAAGCTGCCATCTCTCTTTTTATAGTCCCATCTACCAATCCGAAAATCAATTCGCTTCCATCCTCCTTGCAAAATTAATTCTTTGCCCTCCTTTTTGGTTTTTCACTTTATGGATCCCCACACACGGCCGCGCAAAAGCAGGACGACCAGCACGAACGTACATTCAGCAGCTATGTGAGGATACAGGTTGTTGTCCTGAAGACCTACCTAGGGCGATGAACGATAGGGAGGAGTGGCGAGAGAGGGTCAAGGATATCCGTGCTGCCAGCACGATATGATAATGATGACTTTCTCAATATCCCAATGTAAGCGAAGCAAATATTGCGAGTCAAAAAATGGGGAAAAACGCCTCGAAAAATGGTACTACCGAAGGAAAAGGTAAAAATTTGATATTTACTAAGCACCAGACTTAGAGTATGTATGTATGTATGTATGTACCCAACCCCTCTGCCTAATAAGGATATGGCAAAAGGTCAATTTTTAAGCAGACTTTAACAGATTTGAATACAAAGTTTTTCTTCACCTAAATCAGTTGCAATACCAACCTGTCTTACAATTGCAGAGCAAAACTAATAATTTAGAAATATCGCTATTCTTAATCCCAACAGATGTGAAGTTAAACGATAAAAATTAAACAAAGCCATTAACTAGCAATCTAAGACAGCCCTAAACATTTGCAAACTCCGTATATCGCTATTTTTCATATGAACAGATATGAAATGAGACAAAGCCATGAACTAGCAATCCAAAAAAGCCTTCCATCTTGGCAAACTCCGTATACCGCTATTTTTCATCGCAACATCGAAATGAACTAGAATCTTAGACAGTTATAAACCTTTGCAAACTCCGTATATCGCTATTTTTCCAGCCAACAGATGTGAAATGAGAAAAAGCCATGATCTAGCAATCTAAGAACACCCTAAATCTTTGAAAAGTTCATATATCGCTATTTTTCATCTCAACAGATGTAAAATGAGACAAAGCCATGACCTAGCAATCTAAGACATCCCTAAAGCTTTGCAAACACAATAATATTACATTTTTGAATCCCAACAGATGTGAAATGAGACAAAGGCATGAACTTCTAAACTAAGACAGCCTTAAACATTTGCAAACTCCGTTTGTCGCTATTTTTCATCTCAACAGATGTGAAATGAGACAAAGCCATGGACTAGCAATCTAAGATAGCCCTCCAATTTCGCAAACTCCATATAACGCTTTTTTTCCGTCGAAATGATGTGAAATAACACAAGGACATGCCCTGGCAATCAAAGAAAGTCTTAAACCTTTGCAAACTCCGTATATCGCTATTTTTCATTCCAACAAATGTGAAATGAGACAACGCCATGCCCTAGCAATCTAAGACAGCTCTAAACCTTTGCAAACTCCGCATATCACTATTTTTCATTTCAACAGATGTGAAATTAGACAAAGCCATGAACTAGCAATCTAAGACAACATCTGTTGGACGGGAAAATAGCGATATACGTAGATGTATAACGCTATTTTTCATCTCAACATCTGTTGGACGGGAAAATAGCGTTATACGGATATGTATAACGCTATTTTTCCGTCCAACAGATGTGAAATAAGACAAAGCGATGCCCTAGCAATCTAAGACTGTCCTTAACCTTTAAAAACTCCGGGTATCGTTATTTTTCATTCCAACAGATGTGAAATGAGACAAATCAATGAACTAGCAATCTAAGACAACCCTTAAACCTTTGAAAACTCAATATGTCGCTGTTTTTAATCTCAACAGATGTGAAATGAGACAAACCATGAACTAGCATACTAAGACAGCCCTAAAACTTTGCAAACATCATATATTGAATTTTTTAATCCCAGCAGATGGGAAATGAGACAAAGCCATGCCCAAGCTATCTTAGACAGCCTAAAAGGTTTTCAAACACCATATATCGCATTTTTTCATCTCAACAGATGTAAAATGAGACAACGCAATGACCTAGCAACTAAGAGAGCTCTAATCCTTTGCAAACTCCGTATATCCCTTTTTTTCATCCCAACAGATGGGAAATGAGACAAAGCCATGAACAAGCAATCTAAGACCGACCTCAAACTTTTCAATATACGTATAACGCTATTTTCCCGTCCAACAGATGTGAAATAAGACAAATCCATGCCCCAGCAATCTAAGAAAGCCCTCAAACTATGGAAACTCCGTATATCTCTATTTTTCATCCCAACAGATGTGAAATGAGACAAAGCCATGACCTAGCAATCTAAGACTGCCCTTAACCTTTAAAAACTCCGGGTATCGCTATTTTTCATTTCAACAGATGTGAAATGAGACAAATCAATGAACTAGCAATCTAAGACAACCCTTAAACCTTTGAAAACTACATATGTCGCTATTTTTCATCTCAACAGACACAAGTTGAGACAAAGCCATGACCTAACAATCTAAGACAGCCCTCAAACTATGCAAACTCCGTATATCCCTATTTTTCATCCCAACAGATGTGAAATAAGACAAACCATGAACTAGCAATCTAAGACAGTCCTAAAGCTTTACAAACATCATATATTGAATTTTTTAATCCCAACAGATGTGAAATGAGATAAATCAATGAACTAGCAATCAAAGACAACCCTTAAACCTTTGAAAACTCAATATGTCGCTATTTTTCATCTCAACAGATGTGAAATGAGAAAAATCAATGACCTAGCAATCTAAGAAAGCCGTTAACCTATGTAAACTCCGTATGTCACTATTTTTCATCCCAACAGATATGAAATGAGACAAAGCCATGAACTAGCAATCTAAGACAGCCCTTAAACCTTTGAAAACTCCATATGTCGCTATTTTTCATCTCAGCAGATGTGAAATGAGACAAAGCCATGACCTAGTAATCTAAGAAAGCCCTCAAACTATGCAAACTCCGTATATCACTATTTTTCATCCCAACATTCTCAATATGTCGCTATTTTTCATCTCAACAGACAAAGTTGAGACAAACCCATGACCTAACAATCTATGAAAGCCCTAAACATTTGAAAACTCCGTATATCACTATTTTCCATCCCAACAGATGTAAAATGAGACAAAGCCATGAACTAGCAATCTAAGACCGTCCTCAAACTTTTCAATCTCCGTATGACGCTATTTTTCGGTCCAAAAGATATGAAATAAGACAAAGCCATGACCTAGCAATCTAAGAAAGCCCTCAAACTATGCAAACCCCGTATATCACTATTTTCCATCCAAACAGATGTGAAATGAGACAAACCATGAACTAGCAATCTAAGACAGCCCTAAAGTTTTGCAAACATCATATATTGAATTTTTTAATCCCAACAGATGTGAAATGAGACAAAGCCATGACCTAGTAATCTAAGACAGCCTTTGCAAACTTCTCATAACTCTTTCTTCATTCCAACAGATGTGAAATTAGACAAAGCCATGACCTAGCAATCTAAGATACCCCTCCAATTTCTCAAACTCCGTATAACGCTATTTTTCATCTCAACAGATGTGAAATGAGACAAAGCCATGACCTAGCAATCTAAGAAAGCCCTAAACCTATGTGAACTCCGTATATCGCTATTTTTCATCCCAACAGATTTGAAATGAGACAACGCCATGAACTAGCAATCTAAGACAGCCCTAAAAATATCCAAACTCCATATGGCGCTATTTTTCATCCCAACAGATGTGAAATAAGACAAAGCCATGAACGAGCAATCTAAGATAGCCCTCTAAATTCGCAAACTCCGTATAACGCTATTTTTCATCTCCACATATGTGAAATGAGACAAAGCCATGACCTAGCAATCTAAGAAAGCCCTAAACATTTGAAAACTCCGTATATCCCTATTTTTCATCCCAACAGATTTGAAATGAGACAAACCATGAACTAGCAATCTAAGACAACCCTAAAGCTTTGCAAACATCATATATTGAATTTCTTTAATCCCAACAGATGTGAAATGAGACAAAGCCTTGACCTAGCAATCTAACACACCCCTAAACCTTTGCAAACTCTGTATATCGGTATTTTTCATCCCAACAGATTTGAAATTTGACAAAGCCATGACCTTTGGAAGCACCGTATATCACTATTTTTCATCCCAGCAGATGTTAAATTAGACAAAGCCATGACCTAGCAATCTAACACAGCTCTAAACCTTTAAACAATCTAACACAGCTCTAAACCTTTGGAAAGGTTTAAGGCTGTCTAAGATTGCTATGTCATATAGCAATCTTAGACAGCCTTAAACCTTTGCAAACACCATACATCGCTATTTTTCATCCCAACAGATGTGAAATCAGACAACGCCATGAACTAGCACTCAAAGACAGCCCTCAAACATTTCAAACTCCATATATCGCTATTTTTCATCCCAACAGACAAACCCATGACCTAGCAATCTAAGATAGCCCTCCAATTTTGCAAACACCGTATATCACTATTTGTTTTATCCCAACAGATGTGAAATGACACAAAGGCATCAACTTGTAAACTAAGACAGCCTTAAACATTTGCAATCTCAATATGTCGCTATTTTTCATCCCAACAGATGTGAAATGAGACAAAGCCATGACCTAGCAATCTAAGACAGCCTCAAAGCTTTGCAAACACCATATATCGCAATTTTAATCCCAACAGATGTGAAATGAGACAAAGCCATGACCTAGCAATCTAAGAAAGCCCTAAACCTTTGCAAACCCCATATATCAAACCTGTCTTAACCTGGGAGACATACTGAACCAAAATACCGCTACTGTGAGTGATATTCCCCCTCTCTCAACCATCAGTTTTATACTTCAATAAAACCGGTCCATTTGCCGATCTAAATTACAACTAAGGTGTGTATGAGAGAGAGGAAAGAGAGAGATATGGAATAGCAATCCAGCCAACACTCACATATTTGTCACCTCTACCTTTCGCCAACCTTCATCTTACGTGAGTATCATGTAACAGCAAACGAGCCATCTGTCTTTTGCCAACCTGCACCCCAAAATCTGGAGAGAGAAAGAGGAAGAGAGAGAGAGAGAGAGCGCGAAGTGAAAGAGAGAGAGCGAGCGCGAAGTGAAAGAGAGAGAGAGAGCGCGCGCGAGCGCGGGAAAAGGTCAAATAATAGCAATCCAGGCAATCCTCTCTGTTTTAACACCTCGGCCTGTCACCAACCTTCATCCTACGTGAGAATCATGTAACACCTTTGCAAACTATATATATCGCTATTCTTAATCCCAATAGATGTGAAGTTAGACGATGTGATATCTCTATGAGATGAGATATCCCAATAATGAGATATAACTATGATAAGATGAAATTTGACGATATCCCTATGATGAGATGAAATCAGACGATTTCCCTATGATATCCCTATGAAATTCCAACGATATCATATCCCTATCATATCCCAACGATACGATATCCCAACGATATCCCTATGAAATTAAATATATCTCTATATATCCCTATATCTTCATATATCACTATTCTTAATTATGAGATATCTCTATGAGATATCCCTAGGTGATATCCCTGTAAAATGACACGTCCCTTTCATGAGATGAAATTGAACGATATGCCAATGAAATTGGAGATGTCCGTACGATAAGATGAAATTACACGATGAGATATCCCAATAAAATGTCCTGATAATAAAGATATCTCTATGATATATCCCTAATCCAACAGATATCCCTATTCTTAGCAAACTCCGTATATCGCTATTCTTAATCCGAACAGATGTGAAATGAGACAAACCCATGAACTAACAATCTAGGAAAGCCCCACACCTTTGCAAAATCTATATTTCGTAATTTTCATCCCCAGAGATGTGAAGTAAAACAAAACAAAGAAATAGCAATCAAGGAATGCCCTACACCTTTGCAAAATCCATATACCGCCATTCATAATCCCAACAGGTGTGAAGTTAAACAGAGCAATAAACTAGCAATCTAGGACAGCCCAACACCTTTGCAAACTCTGTATTTCACTATTATTCATCCCCAGAGATGTGAAGTTAAACAGAACACTGAACCAGCAATCTATGACACCTCTACATCTTTGCAAACTCCGTATATCACTATTTTTAATCCCAGAAATGTGAAATGCCCTATACCTTTGCAAACTACATAGATCACTATTCCTAATCTTTTGTCTGTCTTTCTTTTGTCTGTCTATCTATCTTTTGTCTATCTATTGTCTATCTTTCGTCTTTTGTCTGTCTATCTTTTGCCTGTCTATCTTTTGTTTGTCTATTTGTCTGTCTATTTGTCTGTCTATCTTTTGTCTGTCTATCTATCTTTTGTCTATCTTTTGTCTGTCTAGTTGTCTGTCTATTTTTCTGTCTATCTTTTGTCTGTCTAGTTGTCTGTCTATTTGACTGTCTATCTTTTGTCTGTCTATTTGTCTGTCTATTTATGTATCCTTTGTCTGTCTATCTGTCTATCTTTTGTCTATTTGTCTATCTTTTGTCTGTCTGTCTATATTTTGTCTGTCTATCTATCTTTTGTCTATCTTTTGTCTGTCTATCTGTTGTCTGTCTGTCTTTTGTCTGTCTATCTATCTTTTGTCTGTCTATTTATCTGTCTATCTTTTGTCTGTCTATTTAGACAAATAGACAGACAAAAGATAGACAGATAAAAGATAGACAGACAAAAGACAGATAAAAGATAGACTAAAGATAGACAGATAGACAACAGATAGACAGATACACAGACAAAAGATACACAGACAAAAGATAGACAAAAGAAGGACTAATAGAAAAAGGATAGACAGACAAAAGATGGACAAAAGATAGACAGATAGACAGACAAAAGATAGTCAGACAGACAAAAGATAGACAGATAGACAGAAAGACAAAAGATAGACAAATAGAGAGACAAAAGATAGACAGATAGAGAAAAGATAGACAGACAAAAGATACACAGACAAAAGATAGACAAATAGACAGACAGACAAAAGACAGACAGACAAAAGATAGACAAATAGAAAGACAAATAGACAGACAAAAGATAGACAGACAGATAGACAGACAAAAGATAGACAGATAGACAAAAGATAGACAGATAAAGATAGATAGACAAAAGACAGACAGACAAAAGATAGACAGATAGACTGACAAAAGATAGACAAACAGACAAAAGATAGACGGACAAAAGGTAGACAGACAAAAGATACATAGATAGACAGAGAAATAATAGACAGACAAAAGATAGACAAAAGATAGACAAAAGATAGACAGATAAAAGACAAAAGATAGATAGACAGACAAAAGATAGACAGATAGATAGACAAAAGATAGACAAAAGACAAACAAAAGAGAGATAGACAGACAAAAGATAGACAAAAGATAGATAGACAAAAGATAGACAGACAAAAGATAGACAGATAGACAGACAGAAGATAGACAAACGATAGACAAAAGAGAGACAGACAGACAAAAGATAGACAAAAGAGAGACAGATAGACAAATAGACAAAAGATAGACAAATAGACAGACAAATAGACAGACAAAAGATAGACAGATAGACAAAAGATAGATAGACAGACAAAAGATAGAAAGATAGACAAAAGTCTTTTTGTCTATCTTTTGTCTGTCTATTTGTCTGTCTATTTGTCTATCTTTTGTCTATTTGTCTATCTTTTGTCTGTCTATCTATTTTTTGTCTATCTATTTGTCTATCTTTTGTCTTTTTGTCTATCTTTTTGTCTATCTTTTGTCTGTTTGTCTGTCTATTTGTCTATCTTTTGTCTATTTGTCTATCTTTTGTCTGTCTGTCTCTCTTTTGTCTAACTTTTGTCTAACATCTATCTGTATATCTTTTTCTGTCTCTCTATCTTTTGTCTTTTTGTCTATCTTTTTGTCTATCTTTTTGTCTATTAGTCTATCTTTTGTCTTTTTGTCTATCTATTTGTCTGTCTATTTGTCTATCTTTTGTCTATCTTTTGTCTGTCTATCTTTAGTCTGTCTATTTGTCTATCTTTTGTCTGTCTGTCTATCTTTGTCTGTCTATTTGTCTGTCTATTTATCTATCTTTGTCTATTTGTCTATCTTTTGTCTATCATTTGTCTATCTTTTGTCTATCTGTCTATCTTTTGTCTATCATTTGTCTATCTATCTTTTGTCTAACATTTGTCTAACTGTCTGTCTATCTTTTTTCTGTCTGTCTATCTTTTGTCTGTCTGTTTGTCTGTCTATTTGTCTATCTTTTGTCTATTTGTCTATCTTTTGTCTGTCTGTCTCTCTTTTGTCTAACTTTTGTCTAAGATCTATCTGTATATCTTTTTTCTGTCTGTCTATCTTTTGTCTGTCTGTTTGTCTGTCTATTTGTCTGTCTATTTGTCTACCTTTGTCAATCTTTTGTCTGTCTATTTGTCTGTCTTTTTGTCTATCTTTTGTCTGTCTATTTGTCTGTCTATTTGTCTACCTTTGTCTATCTTTTGTCTGTCTATTTGTCGATCTTTTGTCTATTTGTCTGTCTATTTGTCTATCTTTTGTCTATTTGTCTATCTTTTGTCTATTTGTCTATCTTTTGTCTATCTGTCTCTCTATCTTTTGTCTGTCTATTTGTCTGTCTATTTGTCTACCTTTGTCTATCTTTTGTCTGTCTATTTGTCGATCTTTTGTCTATTTGTCTGTCTATTTGTCTATTTTTTGTCTGTCTATTTGTCTGTCTTTTGTCTATTTGTCTACCTTTTGTCTGTCTATCTTTTGTCTGTCTATTTGTCTGTCTATTTGTCTGTCTATTTATCTATCTTTGTCTATTTGTCTATCTTTTGTCTGTCTGTCTATCATTTGTCTATCTATCTTTTGTCTAACATTTGTCTAACTGTCGGTCTATCTTTTTTCTGTCTGTCTATCTTTTGTCTGTCTGTTTGTCTGTCTATTTGTCTATCTTTTGTCTATTTGTCTATCTTTTGTCTGTCTGTCTCTCTTTTGTCTAACTTTTGTCTAACATCTATCTGTATATCTTTTTTCTGTCTCTCTATCTTTTGTCTTTTTGTCTATCTTTTTGTCTATTAGTCTATCTTTTGTCTTTTTGTCTATCTTTTGTCTTTTTGTCTATCTATTTGTCTGTCTATTTGTCTATCTTTTATCTATCTTTTGTCTGTCTATCTTTAGTCTGTCTATTTGTCTATCTTTTGTCTGTCTGTCCATCTTTGTCTATTTGTCTGTCTATTTATCTATCTTTGTCTATTTGTCTATCTTTTGTCTATCATTTGTCTATCTTTTGTCTATCTATCTTTTGTCTATCTTTTGTCTGTCTGTCTATCATTTGTCTATCTATCTTTTGTCTAACATTTGTCTGTCTGTCTATCTTTTTTCTGTCTGTCTATCTTTTGTCTGTCTGTTTGTCTGTCTATTTGTCTATCTTTTGTCTATTTGTCTATCTTTTGTCTGTCTGTCTCTCTTTTGTCTAACTTTTGTCTAACATCTATCTGTATATCTTTTTTCTGTCTCTCTATCTTTTGTCTTTTTGTCTATCTTTTTGTCTATTTGTCCATCTTTTGTCTTTTTGTCTATCTATTTGTCTATCTTTTATTTATCTTTTGTCTGTCTATCTTTAGTCTGTCTATTTGTCTATCTTTTGTCTGTCTGTCTATCTTTGTCTATTTGTCTGTCTATTTATCTATCTTTGTCTATTTGTCTATCTTTTGTCTATCTTTTGTCTATTTGTCTATCTTTTGTCTGTCTATTTGTCTATCTTTTGTCTGTCTATCATTTCTCTATCTATCTTTTGTCTAACATTTGTCTAACTGTCGGTCTATCTTTTGTCTGTCTGTCTCTCTTTTGTCTAACTTTTGTCTAACATCTATCTGTATATCTTTTTTCTGTCTCTCTATCTTTTGTCTTTTTGTCTATCTTTTTGTCTATCTTTTTGTGTATTTGTCCATCTTTTGTCTTTTTGTCTATCTATTTGTCTATCTTTTATTTATCTTTTGTCTATCTTTAGTCTGTCTATTTGTCTATCTTTTGTCTGTCTGTCTATCTTTGTCTATTTGTCTGTCTATTTATCTATCTTTGTCTATTTGTCTATCTTTTGTCTATCATTTGTCTATCTTTTGTCTATCTTTTGTCTATTTGTCTATCTTTTGTCTGTCTGTCTATCTTTAGTCTGTCTATTTGTCTATCTTTTGTCTGTCTGTCTATCTTTGTCTATTTGTCTGTCTATTTATCTATCTTTGTCTATTTGTCTATCTTTTGTCTATCATTTGTCTATCTTTTGTCTATCTTTTGTCTATTTGTCTATCTTTTGTCTGTCTATTTGTCTATCTTTTGTCTGTCTGTCTATCATACATATCTGTATATCTTTTTTCTGTCTCTCTATCTTTTGTCTTTTGTCTATCTTTTGTCTATCTTTTGTCTGTCTGTCTATCATTTGTCTATCTATCTTTTGTCTAACATTTGTCTGTCTGTCTATCTTTTTTCTGTCTGTCTATCTTTTGTCTGTCTGTTTGTCTGTCTATTTGTCTATCTTTTGTCTATTTGTCTATCTTTTGTCTGTCTGTCTCTCTTTTGTCTGTCTATTTGTCTGTCTATTTGTCTACCTTTGTCTGTCTCTCTATCTTTTGTCTATTTGTCTATTTGTCTACCTTTGTCTATCTTTTGTCTGTCTATTTGTCTATCTTTTGTCTATCTGTCTATCTTTTGTCTGTCTATCTTTTGTCTGTATATTTATCTATCTTTTATCTGTATATTTATCTATCTGTATATTTATCTTTTGTCTTTTTGTCTATCTTTTGTCTGTCTGTCTATCTTTTGACTGTCTATCTTTTGTCTATTTGTCTATCTTTTTTTTTGTCTGTCTGTCTATATTTTGTCTGTCTATCTATCTTTTGTCTATCTTTTGTCTGTCTTTTGTCTGTCTATCTGTTGTCTGTCTATTTATCTGTCTATCTTTTGTCTGTCTATTTATCTGTCTATCTTTTGTCTGTCTATTTAGACAAATAGACAGACATTTGTTTATCTATTTTGTTTATCTATTTGTTTATCTTTTGTCTGTCAAATAGACAGACATTTGTTTATCTATTTTGTTTATCTATTTGTTTATCTTTTGTCTATTTGTCTATCTGTCTATCTTTTGTCTGTCTATTTGTCTGTCTTTTGTCTATCTGTCTATCTTTTGTCTGTCTGTCTATCTTTTTCTGTCTATTTGTCTGTCTATTTGTCTGTCTATCTTTTGTCTGTCTATTTGTCTATCTTTTGTCTATCTGTCTATCTTTTGTCTGTATATTTATCTATCTTTTGTCTGTCTATTTGTCTATCTTTTGTCTATCTGTCTATCTTTTGTCTGTATATTTATCTATCTTTTGTCTGTCTATTTGTCTATCTTTTGTCTATTTGTCTATCTTTTGTCTGTCTATTAGACTTTTTGTCTATTTGTCTATCTTTTGTCTGTCTATTAGACTTTTTGTCTATCTTTTGTCTATCTGTCTATCTTTAGTCTGTCTATTTGTCTATCTTTAGTCTGTCTATCTTTTGTCTGTCTATTTGTCTGTCTTTTGTCTATTTGTCTATCTTTTGTCTATCTGTCTATCTTTTGTTTGTCTATTTGTCTATCTTTTGTCTGTCTCTCTTTTGTCTAACTTTTGTCTAACATCTATCTGTCTGTATATCTTTTGTCTGTCTCTCTATCTTTTGTCTGTCTATTTGTCTGTCTATTTGTCTGTCTATCGTTTGTCTGTCTATTTAGTCTGTCTATTTTGTCTGTCTATCTTTAGTCTGTCTATTTGTCTATCTTTTGTCTGTCTGTCTATCTTTGTCTGTCTATTTGTCTGTCTATTTGTCTATCTTTTGTCTGTATCTTTGTCTATCTTTTGTCTGTCTGTCTATCTTTTGTCTTTTTGTCTATCTTTTGTCTATCACTTGTCTATCTATCTTTTGTCTATCTTTTGTCTGTCTGTCTATCTTTTGACTGTATATCTTTTGTCTGTCTATTTGTCTATCTTTTGTCTATCCGTCTATCTTTTGTCTGTCTATTTATCTTTTGTCTGTCTATTTGTCTATCTTTTGTCTATCTATTTGTCTATTTTTTGTCTGTCTATTTGTCTATTTATCTTTTATCTATTTATCTTTTATCTATTTATCTTTTGTCTATTTGTCTATCTTTTGTCTATCTATTTGTCTATCTTTTGTCTGTCTATTTGTCTATCTTTAGTCTGTCTATCTTTTGTCTGTCTATTTGTCTGTCTTTTGTCTATTTGTCTATCTTTTGTCTATCTGTCTATCTTTTGTTTGTCTATTTGTCTATCTTTTGTCTGTCTCTCTTTTGTCTAACTTTTGTCTAACATCTATCTGTCTGTATATCTTTTGTCTGTCTCTCTATCTTTTGTCTGTCTATTTGTCTGTCTATTTGTCTGTCTATCGTTTGTCTGTCTATTTGTCTGTCTATTTTGTCTGTCTATCTTGTACCTACCAATAAATGTAACTTTTTTGCTAGGTACAATAAATGTAACATTATTGGTAGGTATGGTATAAGTTTTTGTCAATGGTCCGGGAGACCAGGGTTCAATCCCTGGTCACATCATGCCACAGACTTTTAAAATGGTTCTTGACACCTCCTTGTTTAAAACTCAGCAATATAAGGTACGTATCAATCATAAAGTGGAGCAATCCAGGGAAAGGAGTAGCTTCTTCCCCTACACCTCAGTGTGGTAGCTATTAAAAAGGGAGCCTTCTGGTCGCCCACAACTACGGTCGCAACTTTACTTTACAGTAAATGTAACATTATTGGTAGTTATAATAAAAAGAAGCTAAGAAATAAAAGTGTAAAATTTTTTCATATTACAATTTCTTTTTTTTTGGTTTACATTTAAAATAGCTTTTTTCAAAAATAGTACCCCTTGGTTTAAAATATATTAATGATTTTTTTTAGTTCTTCAAAAAATTAAACCTTTTTTTTTTATTAGTACTAAATTACAAAACAATAATTTTCAAAAAAGTATTAAATTCAAACTTTGAAATTTCTGTGATATTTAAATATGGTGGGTGTTGAGAAGAACTGAAGAAATCCCCTTTGGTCTATCTTTTGTCTGTCTATCTTTTGTCTATCTATCTTGTCTATCTTTTGTCTATCTTTTATCTTTTGTCTGTCTTTTGTCTATCTTTTGTGTTATTTGTCTATATGTCTATCTTTTTTCTATCTTTTGTCTGTCTATCTTTTGTCTGTCTTTTGTCTGTTTCTTTTTCTATTTTATTTGTCTCTTTTTTTTTCTATCTTATTTGTCTATCCTTTGTCAATCTTATTTCTCTATCAGTCTATCTCTTTGTCTATCTCTCTATCTTTTGTCTGTTTTTTGTCTATCTTATCTGTCTATGTGTCTATCTTTTTTGTTTGTCTATCTTTTGTCTATCTTTTGTCTGTCTTATTTTGTCTATCTTTTGTCTGTCTATCTGTCTATCTTTTGTCTGTCTTTTGTCTATCTATCTTATCTGTCTATGTGTCTATCTTTTTTGTTTATCTTTTATCTATCTTTTGTCTGTCTTATTTTGTCTATCTTTTGTCTATCTATCTGTCTATCTTTTGTCTCTCTTTTGTCTATCTATTTGTCTATCTTCAAAAAATTAAACCTTTTTTTTATTAGTACTAAATTACAAAACAATAATTTTCAAAAAAGTATTAAATTCAAATTTTGAAATTTCTGTGATATTTAAATATGGTGGATGTTGAGAAGAACTGAAGAAATCCCCCCTTTTTTTTTTACTTATGAAAAACTGTAAAGGACTTGCAGGTAGCTTTATTTTTACACAAGTTTTTTTTATTTGTTTGCATATAGTTAAATGTCTTCAAGTATTCCTATCTAACACTAATAATTCTATCTATCAAGTATTCCTATCAAATATGAATAATTTGAATATGGCTCTACAGTTTTAAATAACTATTAATAATTGTAATAATCCTTAAATCTTTACACAGTTCTGTTGGACCCATAGATGAATCAGGGTGAACCTTGGAGTAATGGCATAAATAAAAATTTACTTCACATTACCTAAACACCAGGACTGAATCCTCATCATCAGATGCAATTTCGTGTCATACCCCGGACACCTGCAGAGGAGGAGGTTACCACTCTACAGAGGTGAAGTTGGCATATTTTACAGCACCAGCTGACGAGGCAGTGCTCATTTAGGGATAGTGGTCTAATATCTTAAATATTTAGCACATGACCAGAGACCTTCTTTTGTAATGAATAAAAATAACAAAGAAAGAACATAAAAAAAAGCTTTAAAAAAAAGGAAACAAAGATAAATTTAAAAGATGAATTAAAAGGATATTGCGTATTCTGAAGTGAGAAGAGAGATGCACCTGCAGGTAGAATTGGCTATGAATCTTATTTCCTTAAAACAATGACAGTTTCTTTTTTCTTTTCTTGCTTGCATATTCAAGTGTTAACAGCTGCAGTTATTATCTATAAGATAAAAGGAATTATCCTAAGAGAAAGCTTTGAACCCTGGGGGCAATAAGAGTGAGTACAGCTGATGCCTTATATACAGGGTAAAAGTTGAGAGTTTCTTGAGGTTTGTTTGTTTGGGTTTTATGGCACATCAACTATTGTAGGTTATTTAATGCCAAATCTTCTTTATACATATACATTAGATATATATGATTTGATTTGGTTGGGTTTTATGGCATATTAACCCTTGTAAGTTATTTAATGCCAAATCCTCTTTATGCGTATATAAATATATATGATTTGGTTTGGTTAGGTTTTATGGCATATCAACCATTGTAGGTTATTTAAAGACAAATCTTCTTTATACATATATATCAAATATATATGATTTGGTTGGGCGGGGTTTTATGGCATATCAAACATTGTCGGTTATTTAATGCCAAATCCTCTTTATTCATATATATTAAATACATATGATTTGGTTTGGTTGGCTTTTATGGCATATCAACCATTGTAGGTTATATAATGCCAAATCTTCTTTATACATATATATTAAATATATATGATTTGGTTTGGTTGGGTTTTATGGCATATCAACCACTGTATGTTATTTAATGCCAAATCCATTTTTACACAAATAATCAGTTCTATTTAAAACATTTCAGTTTAGCATAAGTACACAAATTAATTACAAAAAACATTTTATTTAAAGCTATTCAATTTAGTCAAACAGTTCTAATTTAAACAATTCAGTTTAGTATAAGAATAGATTGTGTTTACATACAGTTAAATGTCAAAACAGTTCTATTTCAAACAATTCAGTTAAGCGTATGTACAGTTTCAATGTGAAAAACAGTTCTATTTCAAATAACCCAGTTTAGCATATGAAAAACTGTTCTTTTTCAAACAATTCAGTTTAGTGTAAGCACACAGTTTAGTTCTATTTGACCCATAGATAGGACCCTATCAGGTGCTACCACTCCAAACCAAAGCTCTAGCATCAGATTGTTTAGTGTTATATCTAGGACACTCATTGGAGGGAGTGTCTTACCTCTCAGCAAAGATGCAGTTGGTGTATTCTACAGCCCCAAGCTGTCTTTTATGCGTGAATTGTGCACCCTTTACAATGTACATCATATTCCCAACTCTTCTCTTGATCATACCCGCCTCCCAAAAAGATTTATTGTCTTCAAAAATTCTGAAAAAGACTTTTTCTCTGGGATTATAACGTTTT
Source organism: Sepioteuthis lessoniana (assembly GCA_963585895.1). Taxonomy (NCBI): domain Eukaryota; kingdom Metazoa; phylum Mollusca; class Cephalopoda; order Myopsida; family Loliginidae; genus Sepioteuthis; species Sepioteuthis lessoniana. Next base: position 39,091 of record CAUZXS010001818.1, read on the forward strand.
GTTGGTGTGATGTTTTTTCTTCTGGGCTTCGTCTGCTTAGGTAGTAATTTGTTGTACACAGACCGTATTCTACGTGCAAACATCACCTTGGCTGGCAATTGCAAAGCTGGTGTTTTATTTTTCAGAGTAATCCTATATATGTGAAGGAATTGTTGAAGGGCTTTTTCAGTTGGTGTAGTTCTAACTTTTTCAAAACTCTCTTCAAGTTATCCACAAATCATTCAGTCTGTCCGTTAGACCACTGATGGAACAGGGCAGTAGTGACGTGAACATCTTTAAACTCTCTCAATGTAAACAGGCTTCCATTGTCAGACACTATGGTGTCTACTACACCAAACCTTGCAAACAGTTCACAAAGAAATTTTATGATGATTTCTGTGGTTGGGTTTTTACATCTATGTACTTCGGGCCGCTTTGAGAAACTGTCGACAACAATGAAATAGTAAAATCCTTCCAAAGGGGCAGCAAAGTCAATGCGTATCCTAGACCAGGGAAGATCTGTCTTTGGCTAGAGGTTGAATTAAATAGGAGGTACCTTAGCAGCCAGGGCACAGCATTTGCATAGTTTGACCGTGTTTTTAATATCTTTGTCCATGTTTGACCAATAGACAAAGCTACGTATTAGACTTTTCATGCTATTACTCCCTGGATGGCCAACATGAAAATCTTTCAAAATATGTTTTTGCAATGTCAACAGAATGACGACGCATTCTCTGTAAAGTAACACATCGTTGCATGTAGAGAAAACGTCTGTAGTACGTATATTGAGGAGGAATAGTCCATTACCATGAGGGTAGGTACCTTAACAATATATGAAGAGGATTGGGCATTAAATAACCTACAAGGGCTGATATGCCATAAAACCCAACCAAACCAAATCATATATATTTGATATATATGTATTAAGATGATTGGGCATTAAATAACCTACATTGGTTGATATGCCATAAAACCCAACCAAACCAAATCATATATATTTGATATATATGTATAAAGAGGATTTGGCATTAAATAACCTGCAATGGTTGATATGCCATAAAACCAAACCAATATATATGTATAAAGAGGATTTGGCATTAAATAAACTACAATGGTTGATATGCCATAAAACCCAACCCAACCAAATCATATATATTTAATATATATGTATAAAGAGAATTTGGCATTAAGTAACTTACAACAGTTGATATGCCTTAAAACCTAACCTAACCAAACCCAACCCTCTATATCTAATAATTTGCATAAAACAATATTGTTTCAAGTATTCCTATCTAATAGTAATAATTATATGGTTTCAAATAATTATTTCTATTAAATAATAATCATTTGTTTGAACACAGTTATATGGTATGAGTTAATTAATAGTAATAATAATTCTTAGTAAACTGGCTCAGTCAGCTGGGGCTGTAGAATACACTGACTGCATCTCTGCAGAGGGGTAAGAACCCCCCAATGAGTGTCCTGGATATGACACTAAACAATCTGATGGTAAGACTCCACTAATGCTGGAGCTTTGGGGAATGGGGAGTACCCCTTCATTGCCATTGCTGCCAGGTCCACTCTGGCTCGGAACGGTGACCCCTAATAGGGTCCTATCTGTGGGTCAAACAGAACTAAACTGTGTACGTATGTTAAACTGAATTGCTTGAAATAAAACTGTTTTGACATTTAAACTATGTACTTATGCTAAACTGAATTGTTTGAAATAGAACTGTTTATGGTTGGTTGGTTGGTTGGTTGGTTTGTTTTATGGTGTATCAACCCTTTTCAGGTCATTTAACATAGAAATAAATTTCAAACAATTCAGTTTAGTATAAGTATAGTTTTTGTTTACAAACAGTTAAATATCAAAACAGCTCTATTTCAAACAATTCAGCTTAGGATAAGTACAGTTTCAATGTCAAAAACAGTTCTATTTCAAACAATTCAATTTAGCATAAAACACAGTTTAGTTCTGGGAGCAATGTCAATGAAGAGGTACTCCGCATTTCCCAAAGCTCCAGCATTACTGGAACCTCACCATCAGATTGTTTAGTGTCATATCCACGACACTTGTCAGCGGGTGGGAGGGATCTTACCACTCTGCAGAGATGCAGTCAGTGTATTCTACAGCCCAAGCCAACTGAGCTAAGAACTGTTTATATGTATAAAAATGGATTTGGCATTTAATAACCAACAAGGGTTTATATGCCATAAAACCCAACCAAACTAAATCCTGTATATTTAATATATACGTATAAAGTGGATTTGGCATAAAATAACCTACATTGGTTGATATGCCATAAAATCAAATCAAATCAAACCTTAGGGAACAATTATAGCTTCAAATGACTATTCCTAATACAAATAATTTACAGTCATATGGTATGAAGTATCCCTGTTAAATACAAATAATTTTCAAAAATACCTATTTGTCCTATAGATGGGACCCTAACATGTATTACCACTCCAGGTCAGAGTAGAGTTGTGAGTAATGGCAATGAAGGAGTACTCCAGGCTCCCCAAATCTCCAGAACTATCTGATGCTGTTCTATGTCACACCCCTTCTCGGAAGGAGGGAACTCTTACCGTACTGCAGGGGATACAACCAGAATATTCTAAGCCCCTCCAACAGGGTATGAAATTATTTGTCTCATGAATCTTATGATCTGATCTTATTAATAAAATAAATCTTGTTATTAAGTTTAAATCAAAATAAACACAAACATTGTGATATCTTGACAAAATTTATATGGTTTGGTTTGTTGGGTTTTATGGCATATCAACCTTTGAAGGTTATTTAACGCCAAATCCATTTTTATGTAAATAATCTGTTCTATTTAAAACAATTCAGTTTAGCAATTGTCAAAAACATATCCATTTCAAACTATTCAAGCAGTTATATGTAACAATTCAGTTAAGTGTAAATACAGTTTTAATGTCAAAAAACAGTTCTATTACAAATAATTCAGTTAAGCATAAGCATGCAGTTTAAATGTAAGTACGGTTTAATTGTCAAAAACATTTCTATTTCAAGCTATTCAGTTTACTCAAACAATTCATTTTAGCATAAGTATGACGTTAGTTCTATTTAACCCATAGATAGGGCCCTACTAGGTGCTACCACTCTGGGCCAGAGTGGACCTGGAAGCAATGGCAATGAAGGGGTACTCCACATTCCCCAAAGCTCCAGCATTGCTGGAACCTAACCATCAGACTGTTTAGTGTCATATCCAGGACACTCATTGGGGGCGGGGGGTCTTACCCTTCTGCAGAGAAGTAGTCAGTGTATTCTACAGTCCCAGCCGAATGGGCAATACACTGAGTTAAATGTCAAACAGTTTTATTTCAGATAATTCAGTTCAGCATAAGTACACAGTTTAGACATGAAAAACAGTTCTATTTTAAACAATTCAGTTTAGCATAAATACGCAGTTTAAATGCAAAAATCAGTATAGTGAAAGAAGCACAGTTTAGTTCTATTTAACCCATAGATAGGACCCTTATCAGGTGCTACCACTCCGGGCCAGAGTGGACCTGGGAGCGATGGCAATGAAGGGGTACTCCGTATTCCCCAAAGCTCCAGCATTGCTGGAACTTCACCATCAGATTGTTTAGTGTCATATCCAGGACACTCGTTATCTTACCCCTCTGCAGAGAAGCAGTCGGTGTATTCTACTGTCCCAGCAAACTAAATTTATAGATGAGCTTCCTGCTTTTTTTGCTAATCTATGCCAAGCTAAAATAACAATATGTCTTTTGATATAATTTTAGGCATGAAAACTCACAAAATGTCAACTTTTAAAATAAGTAAGGTTGTCAACCAAAGTTAGTTGTGTTGATAAATTCATTTATGGATTATAAAATTTATTTAGAAATTATGAAATGAGAAAAGCTGCGTTTATAAAGTTATTTTACACAGAGTAAAACAATTTAAATTCAAACATTTAAATTCAAACATTTTTAGCCAAAAAAAAAAAACACATCAATTTTAAATTTCTATCAAAAATCATTTAATTCTTGGATTTTATTAAATATTTTGGAATGTATTCAGTAAGGGAAATTATCTTATTAAAATTTCCTTTCAAAATAAGAAAAAAGTTCTTTTTACTAAAATTACCACTCAAAATAAGAAAAAGGATATTTTAAGATTTCCACTCGAAATAAGAAAAAGGATTTTTTAAGATTTCCACTCGAAATAAGAAAAAAGGATTTTTTCCTAAAATTTCCTTTCAAAGTAAGAAAAAAGTTTTTTTACTAAAATTTCTACTTAAAATTTGAAAAAAAGTCGTTTTTACTAAAATTTCCATTCAAAGTAGGAAAAAAGTTTTTTTTACTAAAATTTTCATTCAAAGAAAGAAAAAAGGATTTTTCATTTGATTTCCACTTTCTTTTATTCCCTTATTGATTTACCACCAGGTGCTTTCTACATCACTGTTCACAACACACATCCAGTTTGTTTTTGATCTTACCTTTCATTTTCATATGAGCCCAGATCACTTTCTTCTTCCTGTTATTTTGGAAGCCTTCAGAGGGATCATTTCTAATGTCTTGGATAACACTCGTCAACTGCACGGGTACAACCGTTGTCTGTGAACCTTGAGTAACTTCTGCTTTCAATACCCGACTCAGCTCCTAAATCACTTCACATTCGATGTGCTTAACACAAAGATATTCCCAAAATGGATCTTGCTATTTCCACCCTCTTTAATTGAAATAACATATAATTTTTAAGCCAAATTTACTGTTTCAGTAAAAAATAACTGCTCTTTTATCATTAGAAATGATCCCTTAGAAGGCTTCCAAAATAAATGAGAAATCAAAGTAAAAACATCTGGATCTTCCAAAATCAGATAAAAAATTAAATATATTTCTTAGTCATGAGAAGATTTGTGGATCCTATTTTCATTCAATCTGATTAAAATAAATTATAGGGTGTCTCAATATATATGGGACTCATGTGACTGCTAATATAGGGTGTCTCAATATACATGGGACCTATGTGACTGCTTATAGGGTGTCTCAATATACATGGGACTCATGTGACTGCTAATATAGGGTGTCTCAATATACATGGGACCTATGTGACTGCTTATAGGGTGTCCCAATATACATGGGACTCATGTGACTGCCAATATAGGGTGTCTCAATATACATGGGACCTATGTGACTGCTTATAGGGTGTCTCAATATACATGGGACTCATGTGACTGCCAATATAGGGTGTCTCAATATACATGGGACTCATGTGACTGCTAATATACGGTGTCAATATACATGGGACCTATGTGACTGCTAATATAGGGTGTCTCAATATACATGGGACGTGACTGCTAATATAGGGTGTCTCAATATATATGGGACTCATCTGACTGCTAATATAGGGTGTCTCAATATACATGGGACTCATCTGACTGCTAATATAGGGTGTCTCAATATACATGGGACTCATGTGACTGCCAATATAGGGTGTCTCAGTATACAAGGGACCTATGTGCTAATAACTCTACTAATAAAAATGTTGTGTTCTTTTTTTGTTTCAGATTTGAAAATAGTATACTATAACAACTGTTAATCCTTAATTACAATGCCTTGGACAAGAGAGGAAAAATATTTTGCCTCACTACTTATTTGGAGATAAAATCATTCAAAACTGTCTCAAAATAGATGCAACCCATTCATATGATAAGGATTTATTACTGAGACAAGGAACTCAAAAAAAGATTGCATGCCCTGGAAGTTGATATAATCATGATTTTAAAAGAAACATTGATTTCATATCTGTAGCTCAAAGGATGCATTTTTTTACAGTACATGTTCCAAATGACTGCCATTATGCTTGTCTAAGTAATAAATCATTATCATATTAATGGGTTGCATCTATTATGAGACACCTTGTATTAACTGCCTTGAAATATTAAAATACTTGCAATTACTTTTTGGAAGGGGGTCTAGATACTCCTACACTAGAAAAAAAAACCTAAACAGTCTATTTTATGTTGTCGGATAAGAAATTTATCTAAGTACATATTTTAACTTTGTAGTCATATCTGAAGTTATTTTCACACTAAAAGTATTTTAATATCTTGGCTGCACAGTTGACTGTTGGTGGTGGTGGTGGGCTGTTGAATATGTCAACTGCATCTCTGCAGGGGTGTAAGACTGCCCTCAACTGCCAATGAGTGTTCTGGATATGACACTAAACCATCTGATGGAAAAATTCACTGCCATTACTCCCAGGTTCACTTTGATCCAGAGTGGTGGTACATGTTAGGGTCCTATCTATGAATTAAATAGATATGTTTAATCCTTTACTAGACTTGAAACCAATTTAACTGTGTGCAAACAAATAATATTGAATAGAATTATTAGTGTTAAATAGCAATACTTGGAACCATTTAACTCAGTGAAAATAAAATTATTAGTGTTAGATAGCAATACTTGAAACCATTTAACTGTGTGCAAACAAATGAGCTCTGGCTCATTTAAAAATAATGTTACCAATAAACTAGTTGTTTACAAATTATATATTCGATAAATATAAACAGGATTTGGCATTAAATAATCTACAAGGGTTGATATGCCATAAAACAAAACCAACCAACCAACCATCAATATCTCAGGATGATTCATATTTTACTTTTTACCAGTGTATCTCATATTTTATTTGATGTACCTGTTGGGTGTCTTGGGTGGTGAAACGGTTAGCAAGCTAAAAAAGCAAACCTTCATGAGTGAGTTTGAGTCTCATTGGGTGCCTCATTCACTTGGCCTTGTGCCACATCTAAGCAAAACGTTTAGTAAATTACTATTTGATACATCTCTTGTAACTAATGAAATTAGCAGTCACATGAGTCCCATGTATTTTTGAATATCGAATTATGAAAATATAATTAGCAGGTGTTTCACAATTGTTGAAATAAAGCAGCGGCTTCTCATATCTTCCCTGTTGACTTTATTCTCTTTCTCTTTCCAGATTATTACTGGGAAATAGTTAACATTTTTATATATTTAACCAAATATAGCAGAATCAGGTCTTGAACAAAGGAGCAGAAGATCTTTTGGGTGAAGACATTTTACGAAACTAAATCATTCAAGATTAAACCTTCTCTTACACAATGGAGCAGATCTTTCATGTGAAGACATTTTATGAAACTAAGTCTTTTAAGCGAGATTCAGAAGTTCAAATTCAACACATTTCCAAACTGAAGTGAGATTTTCAAGTTGATCAAGAACTTTGAAGGTCATGGCACTTGTGAAGATCGTAGAGCAACGGATTCCTTACCCTCTGGGTCTCCCATCACACAGGAGGAATATGCATGCATGATCAACAACTTTACATGCCAAATTCAACCGTACCTTCAGCTGAACAGCAGATATCTAGAGCATGTACTCTAGGGCTCCTCCTCTTGACATTTTTGGTTCATCTCAATCAATAGAATTTCCATTACTCTATCATTTGTGGTCTTTGATTTGTTCCCAGTCATTTTATTTCAACATCTGTGAAACAATTTGTAACTTAACAATATTTAATACTTAATACAATTTACATGAGAAAAGACTCAGTAAACTATCAATGCAAATGCACCTTTAATTAGTTGAATTAGAATTGTTTGACAAAAGTGAATAGCTTGAAATAGAAATGTTTTTGACAATTAAACTGTGTACTCATGCTAAACTGAATTGTTTGAAATAGAACTGATTATTTGTATAAAACGGATTTGGCATTGAATAACCTACAATTTGTAACTTACCAGCAGAGTCTCATCAACTGAAAAAGACATCGACACACGGCTAACGAAGGCATGGACAGCTATCGATAAGCTATTGGTCATATGGAAATCAGACCTGACCGATAAAATGAAACGCAGTTTCTCCCAAGCAGCAATCGTGTCGATACTGCTGTATGGATGCACCACCTGGACGCTAACAAAACGGCTCGAAAAGAAGCTAGACGGCAACTACACAAGGATGTTGCGAGCAATATCAAACAAGTCCTGGTGGCAACACCCCACAAAGCACCAACTATACGGCCACCTGCCTCCCATCACGAAAATTATCCAAGTTAGATGAACCAGGCATGCAGGACACTGCTAGAGGAGCAGAGACGAGCTCATAAGTGATGTACTCCAATGGACCCCCACTTATGGCTGAGCAAAAGCAAGACAACCACCTTGAACATACATACAGCAGCTATGTCAAGATACGGGATGTAGTCCAGAAGACCTGCCGGAGGCGATGAACGATAGGGAAAAATGTTGAGAGAGGGTCAGGGATATCCGTGCGGGTGGCACGGATATGATGATGATGATGATGATGAATACTTAATACAATTTACACAAGAAAAGAATCAGTAAATTATCAATGCAAACACACCTTTAATTCTGAAATTGTTTTTTAATAGGAACGATCGGTTTAGAGGCACTGTTTGGTTGTTTGGGTTTCATGGCATATCAACCTTTGTATGTTATACAATGCCAAATCCATTTTTATACAAATAATCAGTTCTATTTCAAACAATTCAGTTTAGCATGAGTACACAGTTTAATTGTCAAAAACATTTCTATTTCAAGCAAGTCAGTTTAGTAAAACAGTTCTAATTCAACCAATTCAGTTTAGTTAAGTATAGATTTTTTCCACACACAGATAAATGTCAAAAACACTTCTATTTCAAACATTTCAGTTTAATCTAAGTACAGTTTTGATGTCAAACATTTCTATTTCAAGCAATCCAGTTTAATATAAGTATACAGTTTAGTTCTATTTGACCCATAGATAGGGCCCTATCAGGTGCTACCACTCTGGGTTTGAGTGAATCTGAGAGCGATGGCAATGAAGGAGTACTCCACATTCCCCCATACCCTAGCATCACTGGAACCTCACCATCACATTGTTTAGTGTCATATCCAGGACACTCGTTAAGAGACTTTTTACCCCTCTGCAGAGATACAGTCTCGTTATTCTCCATCCCCAACTGACTGGGAAAAGATGGCACAGAGGAGATTGTGAATATTGGGTTACAGGTTTGTAAGTTTGAGCCCAAATCACCACATTCTACATTCAAAATGCTTCTCTGTTTCTTTAGTAAATAATGCCTATGTTTTCTTTTGTGAAAATATGAGTATATGTCTCAATAATTCCAGATCTTTTTTCTCAGAGCCAGGTTGTCGGTTCATTTAAGGGACTTGTATGTTTTGGACGTGTCGTATACGGTCAGTACCCCCAATCATGCATTCATTAAGTCTTTGATATCTGGCAACCAGTCAATATGATCCAGCAATTTTCGTTCTCTAGTTAAAAAAGGATTTATGAAGGCAAACTTGTAAATTCACCTCCTATGGATTGCTGTGCTTTTATTTACCCTAGCAAAATTTTATTCACCCCCACTTTCCACTTTGAGAAAACTTGTTCTAAAGACTTCTGAAAGATCTTATTTTCAAAAAGATAAAAAAGGAACTTTCAATAACTTTTTGAAATAAAAAAAAGATTTCATTAAACAAGATGGATATAAAATGAGGTACTATTTTAGTGAAAAGGATTTAATTAATGTAATTCTATTGCAGACATTTAAACTGAAGACAGAGGAGTGTGTAGCAATAATCATCTACCAAATCATTGAAAAAAGGTTTAGTAAAATCAGAAATGTATTTGAAAGGAAATTCAACAAAGCAGAACCAGCATATTAGACGATACATAAACTAGGGAACACATTTAAATAAATGGGTTCTGTACATGATGAAAGCGGATGACCACACATTTCAAAAGATGAAGTGAATGCTGAAAGTTAAGTTAACAATTAAAATACATGCATGTCTCTTTATGCAGCTGTAAACAGACTCAATCATTCAGTTGGTTTTGTTTTGTTTCTTTGTTAAAAGGCATATCAACCTTCGTAGGTTATTTAATGCCAAAGCTGCCCTTGTAGAAGAACGGTAGTGGTACTTTTTCACCAATAGTTATGGGGATAAGGGACATCATACCTTTCCCAAGGGGCATTGGTTCAAAAGTGAATGTAATAGCATGACTGGAGTTTGAACTTTCTTACTACAACGTCACAGTCTAGCATGTTAGACACAAGGCTATGGGGATCCCATTTCCCAATACTGCTATTTAATTTTAATAATTCTATTTTATATTAATCATTTATTTGCACACATTTAAATGATTTCAAGTATTGCTATTGTTATATTCTGAGTTGTTGATATCTGTGATAAGAATGTTGTGGGCGGGAAATGCGTATGGTTGCAAAACAAAGAACGTATAGATACTCACAATAACACAGTAATGATGTGATAGAAAATTTTTATAAATAGATTAAGCACAGAGAATAGAATGGAGAAGTATGTTCATAGTTAAAGAATAAATTCAGTGGTAGTAGTTACAAAGTTCATATACTGTACTTGTCTCGTGGTGAAGGGATGGGTTTCTCGGAATAATGGCGGCGTTCCTAGCGGCGGCGATCGTTTGATGTATCGGATGACAGGCGCCGGACGGTGGCGAAGAATCTTTAACACGAGTCGTGTGAAAAAACAAGTCTAACTGATAATTATTTGGTCCGTCTATTTATATATTTTTCGTAGGCTCAGAAACGGCAATTTTTGTGCCCCGCGGGAAGCGTTCCGATTGGATATTTATTAATGTATTTTTTTTGTTAATTTATCGCAAACGGAAGTTCTGCGCGGAGCCGATGCGTGAGCGACTAACTTTTCATTTTGAGTTGAGAACTCGAAGTGGTAACTTCCGTTTTTTTTTTTTTTCTTCTTTTCTTTTTGTTTTTTCAAATTGTTACAAGACGAGATCTTGCCTTGATTTGAAAAAACAAAAAGAAAGAAAAGAAAAAAAAAAAAAAAAAAAAAACGGAAGTTACCACTTCGAGTTCTCAACTCAAAATGAAAAGTTAGTCGCTCACGCATCGGCTCCGCGCAGAACTTCCGTTTGCGATAAATTAACAAAAAAAAATACATTAATAAATATCCAATCGGAACGCTTCCCGCGGGGCACAAAAATTGCCGTTTGTGAGCCTACAAAAAATATATAAATAGACGGACCAAATAATCATCAGTCAGACTTGTTCCTTCACATGACCCGTGTTAAGGATTCTACGCACCGTCCGGCGCCTGTCATCCGATACATCAAACGATCGCCGCAGCTACCAATGCCGTCCTAATTCCGAGAAAACCATCCCTTCACCACGAGACAAGTACGGTACATGAACTTTGTAACTACTACCACTGAATTCATTCTTCAACTGTGAACATATTTCTCCATTCTACTCTCTGTACTTAATCTATTTATAAAAAATTTTCTATAACATCATTACTGTGTTATTGTGAGTATCTATACGTTCTTTGTTTTGCAACCATATGCATTTCTCGCCCACAACTCAGAATATAACAAAATCAAGGCAAGATCTCGTCTTGTAACACTATGTAATACTAATAATTCTATTCAATATTAATCATTTGTTTGCACACAGTTAAATGGTTTCCACTATTTCTATCAAACACTAATAATTCTATTTAATATTAACCATTTATTTGCACACAGTTAAATGGCTTCAAGTACTGCAATCTAACTCTAATAATTCTATTCAAAATCATTTGCTTGCACATAGTTAACGGTTTCAGATATTGCTATATAATACTAATATTTCTATTTTTTTTAATGTTTCAAGCAATATCATTCTTATCATCTGGTAAATTTATAGGTAAGCCAAAATTGGACACAAAAATTAGACAGTGGACAAAATAGTTTATTTTTATGGTCTGTAACTGCCATTTCATTTTTGTTTCAAGCATCACAGCTTTTTTCTCTTCAAAGCCATTTAATATCATTTCATTTTTTTTTTTCTTTTAATAATTTATTAGAAATTTTTTCTTCAATATTTCAACTGTTCTTTCATTTTTCTCTTTCATGGATGCCATGTTCTTTGGAAGAATGTTCAGTCTTTTAAGCTTCTTCTACATGAATAATAAGAATCACATACCACAGTAAAGAGGCATCAGGATTTTATATATAGTGAGTAAAAAAACAAAAATGGCGGGAACCATTGCTTTATACAAAAACAATTTTGATGAAAAGGGGACATAACTCTTCTCGATACTAAAAAATATATTTAACCACATGTAAAAATGAAGTAAATTATACAAAACACGTTCTGTTGTCAATTAACAAAACTTTTAATTAATTTTAGTTTTTTTCTCTCAGAATCTGATGACTCAGACATTTAAACTAAGTTTTTAAAAAATACTATCATTATCAGGTTGTTCAGAAGATATTTAAAACTGTTTAAATTCTATTCTAACATTATTTTAATAGTAAGTAAAGTAAAGTTGGCGACCAGAAGGCTCCCTTTTCAATAGCTACTACACCGAGGTTTAGGGGAGGGCACTACTCCTTTCCCTGGATTGCTCCACTTTACCCTTGATATGTACTCTATATTGCTGCGTGTTAAGCAAGGAGGTATAAAGTACTATTTTTAAAGTCTTTGGTATGACGCAACCTGGGATTGAACCCAGGTCTCCTGGACCATTGGCGAACACTCTACCCACTAGTCAATTGTATAAAAAATTCACATTTCTAATGATTAAAATGTTCTTTTTGTTCATTTTCAATAGCTTCTTTCAGAATTTGATCTTGAAGATTTTTTAAGATTTTACATAAAAAAATAAAGAAGTGGTATGTTTATTTTTTTTGCATGAGTTCAAGAAGTGATGGTTTTATTTTCCATGTTTGGTCATAATTTTACTTTATGATAAGGTTCAGTTATGTGTTGCCAAGATGACATTGCAGAAGTTCATTGACTTAGGATATGAGTAGACTTTGCCACATCCACCATATTCTCCAGATCTCTCACCCACCAACTACCATTTTTTTCAAGAACCCTGGACACTTTTATATCAGAAAAACATTCTGTTCAAAAGGAGATGTTAGAAATTGCATTTAAAGATTTCTTGGTACCAAAAAACATTTTTTCAAGCATCTGGACACTTTTTTTATACCAAAAATCATTCTGTTCCAAAGGAGAAGTTAAAGATTTCTTGGCATCAAAACTTCTAGAGTTTTACCACAGGATATGATGAGACTTTGCCACGTCCACCATATTCTCCTGATCTCTTACCCACCAACTCCCATTTTTTTCAAGAATCCTGGACACTTTTTCATACCAGAAAAACATTCTGTTCCAAAGAAGGAGTAGAAACTGCATTAAAAAATTTCTTGGCATCAAAATCTTTAGAGTTTTATCATATAGACATAAATATCATTGTTAATCAATAGCAGAAATGTATAAATGTTCAGAGATCATATTTTGGACTGATTAAAACATTGTTTAAACTTATTATTACAAGAATAAAAGTTTATTCTAAGAACAGATTATTTTTCCAACAACCTAATAAAAATATTCGCATAATTATTTTGTAATATAAATGTTCAGAGATCATATTTTGGACTGATTAAAACACTGTTTAAATTCATTATTACAAGAATAAAAGTTTATTCTAAAAACAGGGATTATTTTCCCAACAACCTAATATTAAAAATTGATGGGTATGAACTTTTTATTTATTTTTATCACTTAGAATGTTTGGACAATTGTCTTTATCTTTAGTGTTAAATTCACAATGTTTATGTCGATGCGTCATTTGGCTTTCTGTAGGTGTTTCATGTTAAACTTGGGAACCAACACACAATTTGATCTGAACCCTTTATTTAATTGACAAGGGGTACATTGTTCTTATTCAGTTAACTATAACTGGGTACAAGTGTTAAGCTATAATAAGTAGTTCTTGTTATTTACCAGCAGTGAAGATTGAACCTGCAACCTTTAGATGATATCACTTAGAAGGACTTTTTAATTAAATGTTTATATTCATAGTGCCAAGTTGTAAATATAACATAAAAATAATTATCTGAATACTCTTAAATGATAAAAATTATCAAAGTTCATTTCTGAAATTTAGACTGATAATTTTTTATATTTTACTCCTTTGAGACTACTGTTCCAGACTTCAATAATTCCTCCCTAAGAGTCAGGTACCAGGACCTTGAAGCATCAGATAAACCATATACACACTTAGAGAGCTTCCAAATATATCCAGGAGGAACACTGGCTTCTTTAGGAGGTTCCAAATAGACCAATCGGTCTAACTCTTTGCCCTGTAAGAACGCTGTTTTAATGTCCATTGACTTGCCTGTCCAATGGTTTGATGTCATTATGGCCAAAGCTATACGTAGACCTTCCTTGAAGCATGTTGGAGAATCATTTCTTATATTTCCAGCATCCCTGTCCTGAAAGCCTCTGACCACAAGTCTAGCCTTGCAAACTTGTTTGTTGTTTACATTTTTATGAGTGTAAACCCATCTTGTAGATATTCTGGGTTGGCCTTGGTCAGATACTTGGGTGTAGACTTTATTCTTGATCCAGCTTTGGAGTTCATTCTCTCTCGCTGTTTCCAGGTCACAATCAAAAGAGGAAATCATTATGTTTTCTTCATCACCAAAGGTATGTTCATCATCACTTGTTGGTTTAATTTCACATCCTTTCTATTCTCTTACTCCATGCTCAAAATCTAGCCAAAATGGTTCACCCTGTTCCAAAGCCACATATTATATAAAGTAATTTTACTTTTGATTCCATAATTGTGAATGATTGGAGGTGCTCATGGTGTAATGGTTATCGTCGTAGGAAATGGATACGGTGACACGAGTTCAAATCCTGGACCAGGCTAATTGCATTTCACATAGCACTAATACCCTTGGGAAAGGTATGAATCCAATTATTCTCCCTCCAGCTATGAGTAAATAGTAGGACAGACTGGGTTCTTCAGCCTTGGTGAGGCAACTAGTCATGGAGAAGGAAAACTCTGAATTCAAACCTGTTAAACTCCGCTCAAAAATTGACCTTGTGTCATATCCTGCCCGAGCGGAGGGGTTGGGTAAATAGGATAATTGTGAATGTTCTACTGTATGATAAAGATGTTCTTTTTTCTTTAAAATCCAGAGAAATTTCAGATGCTTTCTGTTCAGAATGTAGAGAGATTTTGAATATTTCCACTTTCTTTTAGCCTTTTAATATATTAAAGTTTTAAACTTAAACTATCACATATCCATGATGTACTGAAAGAAAAACCATCTTCATTATATACTCAAGAAGATGAATCATGGCGTTGAAAAGAGGTCACCAAGAATATGACATAAAATTTTTCTATAAAACTGAATCAAACCAAAGAAATCTTATCAGACAACAACAAAAAAATCAATGCAAAACTGTTAAAAATAATGTTTTTAATGAAAGACTGCAGCCTATATATATATATATCACAATATTTACTATCTGTATAAATTACCAAAGATTTTTCAAACATATTTATCTGTACAAGACTTCCATTTCATCCTGTCTTTTGTCAATCTTTGGGTTCTTGGTTTCTTTGTTTAATGGCATATCAACCTTTGTAGGTTATTTAATGCCAAACCCATTTTCCAAGAAGAACAGTAGTGGTACTATTTAACCCACAGCTGGGAGGATAAGGGGGTTCATACCTTTCCCAAGGGTATTCGCCCGAAAGTGAACGTAATAGCACGACTGGAGTTTGAACTCGCTTACTATGATTCCACAGTCCATTGCTTTAACCATTACACCTTGTGTTATTGGAAAAAGTAATTTTGCATCCTCTCTCATTAAGTTACTCCATCACTTTGGTAGTTATATTCTGGGTCTTCTGCTGGTAAAACTCCTTCTTGTAAAAATGGCTGACATCGCCTGTTATCTTTGTAAATCATTCCATATTTATAGTGAAGCAAGTAATAGAAAAAGCTCAACAAAGAAAAATCTACAAACACTTTTACAGATTTCAGATCAGCCTTCAATACCAGGTAAAAAAAAAAGGCTTTTGAAAAACAAGGGGAGCAACTGGTTGTAGTATGATAATTATTGATATAATGATGAGTTTATGTATAACAAAACTGAATGTATAATTTGGATCAATAACAAAATTGGTTCAATGTGAACATTATATATATGCTAAATTTGTGGCAAATGGTTTTTAGAGAATAGTTTTAAAAGAATATATATATATAGTTCTATAACAAAATCACATTCTTAATTATTAAAGTGTCTTTGGTAATTTGGTATATATATATATATATATATATATATATATATATATATATACATATATATATATATATATATATATATTTGAATATATATTTTAAAAGTAGGGTATAAAAAATGTAAACAAACGGCTGCTGCTGCTGTTGCTAAAATAAATACCTTAAAAATTCCCTTAGCCAACGTGGTCCGCTTGGTGGCTGAGAGGTCTGAAACTTAGTCTAACGTAAAGTTGGACGGGTTTCGATCCCGGTTTCGAGCGTCCTGCGTGTCTATCCACACTGAAGAGTTCTGATAGAACGAAACAGTCTGTCTGTGGATGACTATATATATATATATATATATACATATATGTATTTTAAAAAAAAATATATATATACACATGCTAAATTATTGGTAAATGTTTTTCAGTACCATAGTCTTAAAAGTATATATATATATATATATATATATATATATATACAGAAATATATATGTCTATAACAAAATCACATCCTTAATGATTAAAGTTTCTTTGTTATTTTGATATATATATATATATATATATATATTAAAAGAATATATATATAAAAAAATGCATTTAAAAAAAAATATATATATATATACACACACACACACACATGCTGAAGTATTGACCAATGTTTTTTAGTACCATAGTCTAAAATAGAATATATATATATATATATAAGATTATATTTCTAAAGCAAATTCACATTCCTAATAATTAAAGTGTCCTCTCTGTTAGTTTGTGAATTTGTGACAAATAGGTTTTTTAATAGAAGAGTTTTAAAAGAATACATATATATATATATATATATAATTAAGTGATGAAAGTTTATCAGTAGATTTGAATGTTCTAGACAAATTAGAGGAGGTTGTGGTGTAATTGTTATTATCATAAGAAATGGACACAGGGACCCAAGTTCAAATCCTAGATGAGACAGTTTGCATTTTAGGAAAGGCATGAATCCAACTATTCTCCCTCTAGCAATGGGTAAAACTGGCCTCATTAAGCTTGGTATGGCAACCAGTCTAGGAGAAGGAAAACTCTGAATTCAAACCTGTTAAATATAGAGTCAAAATTTCAGATCTAAATCTAGCCAACAACTCTCTGCATTGTTTAGTTTGTTTTCTTTGTTTAATGGCACATCAACCTATGTGGATTATTTAATGCTAAAGACATCCTTTTAAAAGAACAGTAGTGGTACTATCTAACCCATGGCTTAAGTGATTTAGAAGGTTCATCCCTTTCCCGAGGGGCATTAGTCTGAAAGTGAATGTAATAGTGTAACTAGAATTCAAACACACTGACTACAATGTCGCATTTGAGTATGTTAACCACTACACCACAGAGACTCCCCACCATGTTTGAAATTGGTTTATAACAAAATCATGCAAAAATATTTGTTTTGAGGCTATTCAAAATGCCAGCTAATTATTGAACAGAAGTCTGTCATTAAATTTTTGCCAGATGAGAAGTGCAAACCATGTGAAATTTACGAAAGAATGTGTAATTTGTACAAAAAAGCATATTTTAGAAAAAAAATCTAAACAATTTAGCAAAACATGAGTTTGCCACTAGAAGGCCAAGTTGAAAAGACAGTCCATGAAGTGGAAACATACTCTCTGGTAAGAAATAGTTCTGTGGTCAGTAAAGAAGGTCATACAATCATGATTCTGAGACATGAAAAGACCCATCATTATTGATTTCCTTGAAAAAGGTGCAATTTTAAACAGTGCTTCCCTTTACCATCTTCTTAGGCAATACGGCACCTTATTTATTAAATAACTTTCATATATAAGAAGTACTTTACATATCTATCTACACATATGCATGCATAGATATAAGAACTACTGTCTGCATGTGTGTGCATATATATATATATATATATATATTTGTATTATTCAGTCCAGTTAAACCAGAGTCGGGAATAATTCCATCAGGACAATTAAATTATTCAACTATGAACATTTAAATCTTCCTGGTGAGGAGCTCAATGTAAACTGACATCACAGAGCAACAATTCCTTTAAGAAAAACAAAACCCAGTCACATTAGGATTATAAATTTATTTCCATCCTGTTATGGGTATTGATATGAATCAATAACACCAAAATTAACAAGACTTCTTCAGATCCAATGGATATAATTAATACAGCCAGAATGGACACAGAAGGGAAGGGTGAGAGGGGGTTGAAGAGGGGTGAAGAGTCTCCTCCCCATTTCGCCCACTTCCGGTTTTTCTTTTGTTACCGGTCGGGAATCACAATAAAGTAACTAGACGTAGGTTCAACTTCACTTTCTACAGTAAATTAACTCACATTTTAACTTACATTTTAACGTATATATATATATATATATATATATATATATATATATATATATTTTTGGTCCAGTTAAACCGGAGTTGGGAGTAATTCCATCAGGACAAGAAGTTATTCAAGTATGAATATTTAAAATTTTCCTGGTAAAGAGCTCAATGTACCAATAATACAGAGCAATAAATTCTTTTAGAAAAACAATGAAACCGGTCACATAGGATTATAAATTTATTTCAATCCTGTTACGCATTTTTGAAGTTTTCAAAAACACGAAAAAAGTAACAGGACTTCTTTGGATAAAAAAATTGAATAGAAATATTATATTGGCATTTCATCTACTAATTTTAAAATTAGGTATGGAAATCATAAATTTTCCTTCTCCCATAAGCATCAAAAAAATCAAACTGCTCTATCTAAACATTATTGGGGATTAAAAGTTAAAGGGTTAACCCCGGAAATACAATGGTCCATATTGAAAAGATCTAGTACCCCAAAATCTTTCGATAGTAGGTGCAGCCTGTGTCTTGAAGAAAAAATCCACATTTTGCTTTTTCCTGAGCCAAAAAAATTATTAAATAAGAGAAATGAACTAATAGCTAGGTGTAGACATAGGGCTAAATTTAAACTATAAATAATTAACAAATTTTTCTATAACAACATAGAGCTAATTTTGAGAATAAATAGAATAAATTGTTAGATAGAAAATTGTGAAAAAGAATATAACACATACGTACTATGCATAAAAAGTGGAACGAATTAATGCTTTCTAAATAATTTTGAAATGTTAAAATATAGTAAATAAATTAAATATTTGCTTTAATTTTAATATATTTAATACTGTACCTTTACTTGAATTTTTTATTTAAAGTTTAAATCTTAGTCAATAAAAAATCTGTAAGTTAGGTCTAAATATAAATTTTTAAAAAACCTTTTAAAAAAACAATATTTACTACACTGCTAACCGAAATTTAAAACGGAAGTGGGCTTAATGAAGAGGTAAATCCTCACCCCTCTTCGACTCCCCCCCTTCGACTCCCTCATACTATCCCCTCCCACTACCATGTGTCTATTCAATTTTTTTATCCAAAATGATCTGAAGAAGTCCTGTTACTTTTTTCGTGTTTTTGAAAACCTCAAAAATGCGTAACAGGATTGAAATAAATTTATAATCCTATGTGACCGGTTTTGTTGTTTTTCTTAAAGTATATATATATATATATATGAAGAACTATATATAGAAATCTATATATGAAAGTAAATAATGGGAAAGAAGCTGACAATGTGGAGAAAAATTGAAAAACAAAGCGAAAAATTTAAATATAAATATTAAGTTCTTCACTTCCGGTTAATTAGTTGTTCAATTTTTCTTCACAAATATATATATATATATATATATATATATATATATATATATATAGAGAGAGAGAGAGAGAGAGAGATTTAAAAAGATACAAATTGTTAAAATACTTATAAGTATTATATATATATATATATATATATATATATATATATATATAAGAAGTATTGTATGTGTGTGTATATACAGATATATATATATATATATATATAGAAAGAGAGAGATTTAAAAAGATACTAATTGTTGAAATACTTATAAGTACTGTGTATATATATATATATATATATATATATATATAAGAAGTATTGTATGTGTGTGTGTGTGTATATATATATATATATATATATATATATATATATATATATATATAGAGAGAGAGAGAGAGAGAGAAAGAATAAAAAATGAAATAAATCTTTTAGATTAATTCAAGATTTCTGCAGATGAAAACCTCCAAAATCCTGGGACAACACATACCTCAATAATCATTGTTCCTGCAAACTAAACGGATGCATAATACTGAATGTCACTTCTGCTAAGTCCAGTGGCTCAAATGCAATGTCCTCACTAAGTAAAATAGCCAGGGCTGACTTTCGTTCACACTTAAGATTTTTAAACTTTTGAAGTGCATCATATCGCTGCACCTCGTCATTCGACCCCGATATACTTAGTGAATGGTACATCGGGTACACAGCTTCCATAAAGGCATCGATGAACAATTTTTTCTGCCTCTCATCATCTCGCTTCAATCCTCGGGTCAGCTCTCGCTGTTTCTCTATCCACGTGTCCCTCAGTAGTTGCATTAGATCGTACTGGTCAGCAACAAGGGGAAAAGTGGACATAATAGGACTTTGCAGGAGCTCAGTGTTGTCTATATTTGGACGATCCCAGAGGAGAGATCGTGCAAGAATATTCCGGTATATAGAATAAAATGGAAGCAAACATAGATTACCAATTATTGTTTCGGGTAGACAGTCAAGAAGATCCTTCTGTTCCCGTTTTGGATTGACAACTTTGATATTCAACATTGGCTTCTGATGACCATATATCATATTCCATAATGGGTTTTCTTCCATCACTTTCACAGCGGTGTTATCAAGAGGTACCCCTCTTTCATATGGAGTTCCTCCCTGAAGGTACAGATC
>CAUZXS010001818.1:65000-75000 GCA_963585895.1 Sepioteuthis lessoniana
ATTTAAAAAAAATCAAACAGCCCTATCTAAATACAATCGGCATTTGAAAGAACTAAGATGTTAACCTATAATAAATTAGAAAATAATAAAAAGATTGACCTCTGCATATAGTTTAAATGGTAGATGTAATTTATCCTATCCTATTTACCAACCCCTCCGCTCGGGCAGGATATGACACAAGGTCAATTTTTAAGCGGAGTTTAACAGGTTTGGATTCAGAGTTTTCCTTCTCCTAGACTAGTTGCCTAACCAAGGCTGAAGAAGCTAGTCTATCCTACTATTTACCCATAGCTGGAGGGAGAATAATTGGATTCATACCTTTCCCAAGGGTATTAGTGCTATGTGAAATGCAATGAGTTTCGTCCAGGATTTGAACTCGTGTCGCCGTGTTCATTTCCTACGATGATAACAATTACACTACGGGCACCTCCTGGTAGATGTAATTTATGCCTAGAAGATTGGTTGGTTGGTTGAATTTTATGGCATATCAACCTTTGTAGGTTATTTAACGCCAAATCCATTTTTATGTAAATAATCAGTTCCATTTAAAACAATTCCGTTTAGCATGAGTACACAGTTTAATTGTCAAAAACATTTCTATTTCAAACTATTCAGTTTAGTCAAGCAGTTCTAATTCAGCTAATTCAGTTTCGTATAAGTACAGATTTTGTTTACACACGGATGTCAAAACAGTTCTATGTTGAACAATTCAGTTTAGTGTAAATACAGTTTCAATGTCAAAAAACAGTTCTATTTGAAATAATTCAGTTTCGCATAAGCATGCAGTTTTTTAGCCATAGGTGAAATGGTTATTATTGTTTAGCGAAGGGGAACCATTTTGTAGCCAGAAGTTTTTGTTGGATGATTTTAGCTGGAGAAGTTGGTTTGTTAGTAACGAGGGAAAGTTTGTTGTTAGCGAGGAAGATGGTTGTAACGTATGTGTGTTTACGTTGTGTCGTTTCCCCGCTAAGTGTTGTTAGTCCTCTCGCTAAGGTTTAAGGGTAAATAAAGGTAGAATGATGAAGAAGTAAGATGGCGAAAGTCGAAAGGTGTTTTTATGAATAGGTTTTTATTTGCAGCATGGAATATTGGGTTTGCTTTTGGTGCTGCAAGACTCGTGGAGTTTAAGTTTGTTAGTATTGAGACGAAATGGCGTTATGGTGTGCTGAGATGTGTGTCGTCGGACGTGTGAGGGATTGTGTTTTGAAGTCACCATGGTTTTTGTGTGTCTGGTATTTGGGGAGAGTATGCGTTATCTCCATTAAGGTGGGCCAGAGGTGAATTGAGAGCTAGCGTGTCGAGAGCGGGATTACGCTCAGATCGACATAGCCAATTTTGGGGTGACATAAAGTTGTGCCTGTGCGAGGCATGTTGAATGCATCTAATTTATATTCAACTGGGATTCCTTGTAAGGAATCCATAAATTAGATGGGTTCCCTCGTGTATCCATGTTGCTGCTGCTGCTATTTTAGAGCCGCAGTGAGATGTCTGCACTAGGCGGCGTTGTCCAGCTAAAAAGCATCGCTATTGAAGAACGGCCAGTGTGACGTCTGCACTGGTCGGCGTTCTCCAGCCAAAAAGAGAGTGTGTTTGGCAGCTCACCCATCTTGTTGGTCGGAAATGAAGGCCCGGGTTGAATAGGATAAGTCATCCTGATTGAGTGAAATTAAATGTCGAATTAAATTTGCGCGCCAAACCAAAATACGAAATTTTCCCCTTCTCTACAGTTTAAATGTAAGTACGGTTTAATTGTCAAAAACATTATTTTAAGCTATTCAGTTTAATCAAACAGTTCAGTTTAGCATAAGTATGCCGTTAGTTCTATTTAACCCATAGATAGGGCCCTATCAGGTGCTATCACTACGGGCCAGAGTGGACCTGGAAGCGATAGCAATGAAGGGGAACTCCGCATTCCCCAAAGCTCCAACATCACTGGAACCTCACCATCAGATTGTTTAGTGTCATATACAGGACACTCGTCTGGGGTGGGGGGCTTACCCCTCTGCAGAGGTGCAGTTGGTGTATTCTACAGCCCCAGCCAACTGGGCAATGTACATTAGGTGATTGATCTTTTCTTGCGATTTACTAAGTTTGTATCCGTCTGTGCATTTCCTAAGTATATGGTTAAGTGACATCATAGCTATTACAAATAGTAATGGTGATAGTGCATCTTCTTGGAATATACCTCTCTGGATCTTCGCTTTAGCTAAGCTTATTCCTCCTGTTGTCAATTTTACTCTCCAAGTTGCCTAGAAGAGAAAATACGTACATTGAAATATAGAGATAGGAACCTACTAAATACGAGAAAAGAATTAATAACAAAATGCAGACACAGAAATAAGTTCTTAATTTGATTTAATTTTATATCCTAATTATATTAAATATATTCAACTTTAACATATAATTAAGCAATCTACAAATTAACTCCAACTTTGAAACGCTGATGGAAAACCCAAAAGTAAAATGAAAAAAATTTGAATTAAAAAGCCTGTTGTAACGAATAGATAATTGTTGCAAAAAACAAAATAGGACCACATCTATGTATAAATATACGCACCTTTTTAAAAGAATTGGATAATGATCTTTTTAAAGGCAATTCAGGAAAAAAGGATCCTAGCTTAAAACTAGGCTTAAAAATACAGAGGAACTAATATATGTACTACACCGTCTTCAGAATAGTAAACAAACATGGAACAACTAATAAATTTTTAATTAAGATTGATAATTGAAATTTAATTCATATATCATAAAATAAAATTTCTTAGACAAAAGAATTCAAGTTTTATTACAATGTGAATCCATTACTCATCAAGGTCAATTTAACAAAGAAAAAAAAACAGGAAAAAATAATTCTTCCTAATAAAAATAACTAAAAGTTGGTTACGATATGTCTCGTAAAGAAAGATTTAGTTTAATTAATACTAATATTAATTAGCAAAAATACATGGACAATATAATTAGATATTTAATACAAACATTAATTTCATAGAAAATTAGAAACCAATGGTTATTTTTAATTTAATTATAAGATTTTTTATTTTTTTATTCAAACTAAACCTCGCCCAGTTGGCTGGGGCTGTTATATTTAGCGGATGGTAGCAAGGAAAAGACAAACACAGGTTGAAAGTTTTAAACAATTATATTAATGAAAAAGAAAAAACAAGGCGATAAAGCGAAGAATCAACTGTACAAATTTGTAGCGTACAATATCAAATGAAAGAGTGTGTGTGTGTGGCCAGAGTTCATGGACGGTCACGTATATTAAGCAACACATTTAGTGGATATGGTGGTATAAGGGTGGTAAGGGTATCAGACGATCTCTGTGGTAGTAGCAGTCGTGGACGAGGTGGCGTTGTAGCTAAGTAAGCAGTTTGTTCACAGCAGGTGGTGTGTCAAAAATCTGTCAGATTTCAGATGAGTTCTTATGACCGTAGCGTGTTCTTCCCTTCCACCCTCGATAGGCCAGTCTGACGCCTTTGAAGATTTTCGCTGATTAAATAGCTACCCTTTGGATCAAGTCGGTTCTGGGAATTTTTTTTAGGAGGAAGATTTATGATTGGTTGAAAAAGGGTACTTTGTTAATGTGAATTAATTTCTTGCATTCTGTTACAAGATGAGATCTTGCCTTGATTTGAAAAAACAAAAAGAAAGGAGAAAAGAAGAAAAGAAAAAAAAAACGGAAATTACCACTTCGAGTTCTCAACTCAAAATGAAAAGTTAGTCGCTCACGCATGGGCTCCGCGCAGAAATTCCGTTTGCGATAAATTAACAAAAAAAAATACATTAATAAATATCCAATCGGAACGCTTCCCGCGGGGCACAAAAATTGCCGTTTCTGAGCCTACAAAAAATATATAAATAGACGGACCAAATAATCATCAGTCAGACTTGTTCTTTCACACGACCCGTGTTAAAGATTCTTCACCACCGTCCGGCGCTTGTCATCCGATACATCAAACGATCGTCGCCGCTACCAACGCTGTCCTAATTCCGAGAAACCCATCCCTTCACCACGAGACAAGTACAGTATATGAACTTTGTAACTACTACCACTGAATTTATTCTTTAACTGTGAACATATTTCTCCATTCTACTCTCTGTACTTAATCTATTTATAAAAAATTTTCTATAACATCATTACTGTGTTATTGTGAGTATCTATACGTTCTTTGTTTTGCAACCATACGCATTTCTCGCCCACAACTCAGAATATAACAATTCTCACCCGGAAGCTCTGCGCGGATCCTCTTGCGCAAAGACACATTTTATTCATTGTCTTGGCAGCAGCCGTCAGTCTAACATCCGGTCGAATGCTACCCTTCTCCAGCCGCGTGTAAGTTTTTTGAATGACATCGTAAATCGGAAGAGATCTGAATCCTGCTATATAACACGGCTGTAGAATAGACAAACTGCATCTATGCAGAGGGGTAAGACCCTTCCAATGAGTGTCCTGTATATGACACTAAACAATCTGATGGTGAGGTTCTAGTGATGCAGGGGCTTTGGGGAATGTGGAGTACCCCTTCATTGTCATTGCTCTCAGGTCCACTCTGGCCTGGAATGGTAGCACTTGATAGGTCCCTATCTATGGGTTAAATAGAATAAACTGCATACTTATGCTAAATTGAATTGTTTGAATTCGAACTGTTTGACTAAACTGACTGAATAGCTTGAAATAGAAATGTTTTTGACAATTAAACTATACTTATATTTAAACTGCATGCTTATGCTAAACTGAATTGTTTGAAATGGAACTGTTTTTGACATTGAAACTGTACTACACTAAACTGATTTGTGTAATATAGAACTGTTTTGACATTTAACTGTGTGTAAACAAAACCTCTACTTATACTAAACTGAATTAGCTGCATTAGAACTGTTGGACTAAACTGAATAGCTTGAAATAGAAATGTTTTTGACAATTAAACTGTGTACTCATACTAAACTGAATTGTTTGAAATAGAACTCTTCGAGCCGGAAATGAGGTAAGGAAGTCTATACCATATCCTAAGCACTAATGTATTAAACTTCATCTGAAGAAGGTCATAACGACCTGAAATAAATTTATGATAAAACTGAATTAAAGTTTTTTCCGACAATTTTATAAAAAAAAAAAAAAATGTTTTCACTCTGCATGGGAGCTTCCGTGTATTTTTAATCTGAAAATAATTATATATCCAAAAGCCGTCGTCATCGAGCACTCAACGGAGAATTCAATTCACCTGGGATTTCTGCAAAAAGACTAAACCCTCGATTATAAGCACTTTATATATATATATAGCGACACACACACACACACACATATATTTGTCCACACACGCACACACACATATAAATACATACATATATATATATATGTATATACATGCATATCTGTGTGTGTGAGTAACTGTCTCTATGTTGTAAAGTCTTTATATCTGAGGTAATGGATACTTGCTAGGTATGGACTATTACCAAGATGAATCGATAGGATGGATGGGGATTAAAGACAGAGCGAGAACGAACATCTGCTGCTATGCCTGGTACATTCCTTTATTGACCAAATCCCCCGGATGTGGTAGGGGCCGTAACCCCTGTGGCATCAGAGGTTATTTCCCTTTTGTTAGGATATATGTGTGTGTATGTGTGTGTGTGTGTATGTGTGTGAACAAACAACCGTTTAAAATATTTCTATTTCCAAAAAATACTTTATTTTCAAAAATATTTAGTGTTAAAAGATGTTTTAAATGATTTTTGTTCACCTATGTGTGTGTGTGTGTGTGAGAGAGAGAGAGAGAGAGAGAGAGTACGAATGTGTATATATGCATGCATGCATGCGTGTGTGTGTGTGTGTGGGTGGGTGTGTGTGTGCCTATACATATATATTACACGCGTGTGTGCGTGCATGTGTCTGTATATTATAGGATCCACACTTCTTTTTTTTATTTTTAGTTAAATTAGCTCACACGTAAATCAGAATATTCTAGAAAAAAAAAGAATCCAAACCTCACTTACTTAGAATATCTTTAAGCCAATCAGCAAACACATAGATTAGAATATTCTAGAAAAAAAATGGATCAAACACTAACTTGCCGAAAGATTTTCTCAAAGAACAAAAAAATAGGCGCCTCAATAAATAAGTAATTTCAATGATTCTCATAGATTAGATCAGGTCATGAGTTGAGTTTACTCATACGTCCGCACATTTGAACTTTAGTTAACCCGCAAAAAAATCTACCCGCGCAAACTTAAAATATATCATTTCGATCCACTCAAAGAGTATAAGAACCTAGAATTTCTTAGTTCAAAGGGAGGCAGTACACAGGCGGCACAGAGACGACACACGTTGAACAAAAAATCAAATGCACTCAAATACACTAACAAGCCAACAGTAGAGAAATAGATTAAGTGAGTTATAGATACCAGAACTCACACATACCCACACACATACCCACACACATACCCACACACATACCCACATGTATTTAAGTACAAGTTGACCTTTTTCTTTCTCCCTATTATTCCTGACTAAAAACATTCTTGTTTTTACACACACACACAAACATCTACACATAGCAAAATTTTTATCCCTCCACAATATACAAATGTGTGGGTAGGTATATGTGTGGGCACATATATATATATATATATATATATATATATATATGGGGGGTTATATGTGGGGGTTATATATGTGCGCGTGTGTGCAGGCGCGTGTCTGTATATATATAAATATATATATATAGAGAGAGGGGGGAGAATGAGAGAAAGAGGGTGGTATATGTGTGCATGCGTCCCTGCACACACATATATGTACAGTGTACATATATGTGTGAGTATGTGTGTATCTGTATATATGTGTGTGTATGTGTGTGTCTGTATATGTGTGTGTCTATGTTCGTGTGTTTCTAATAGATATGTGGCTGGATTTGTGTTTATGCTTTTGTTTTTATTATAGTTGCCACAAAACAAATGGTTTTTAATTTTTCATTTCATGTCCGTGTACTCACGTGTTTATTTCTGTATAGGTGGCACATTTTTCAAAGACAAGGAAAAAAAGAAAAAAAAAGAAAAAACAATGTCATACATATCATAATTTTATCAGAATCCTTTCAAGTTTCCTGACAAGCGTTTTGGTTTTAGGTTGGAGTTGATAGACGAATTTACCGAAATTGTCCTGAGCACTTTCGGGTCTTTCATAGGCCATCATCAGGGGTTGTTTGCTAGTATAAAGATTGATTTTTTTTTAAATAAAGTTTTTTATAACATTGCAAAAATTACGTAAACTTATAGTTGAACTAAACCGAGATGTTGATCACATCGAACGAATTTAAAACAGAACGCTATGGTTGGGAACGAATAAATGAATAAAAAGATTAAATTTAAAAAAATAAATAAATAGATAAAAAGAAAACTATTAAATTTGAAGAAACTCCCAGAGGTCTCTAACGGAAAAGGAGATGACGCATGCGTAAAAGAAAAAAGGATTTTCCCCTTAAAAAAGGAAACGATATCATCTTTCTCCTTCAGGCAGTGTCCGTCGAACCAACAACACCATTTTGCTGTCTGGTGTTTTGGGCACCACGCTACTTCTTGTGACATAGCGTTGGTTAGTCCTTTCACCAAGTAAATAAAGGAAAGTATGGAAGAAATGTTTTCGTCTCTTATCTGTTTCTATCTTTTATTTTTGTATATTTCTTTTGGGACTTTCTTTGGGCAAGGCATTGCGCCGGCTAGTCAACGTGGGGTGAAACAGTGTGACCAAAATATGGAGTCAGATATTTTACGGCAACACAGCCTTGCCCTTAGCCCCTGACCTTCAAAAGCCTTCAAATTCCACACTATCAACGGAAATCGAATATTTCATTTATTTTTTTCCAATGAGAATAATATGTACGTTGATCTAACCACTATGATTCTTTCAAGACGTCTTACTATGCACCTAAATGATTCGAGCTCCTAAGCCCTACCTCTTAAAAGCCTCTCTCTTCCCAAATCCAAATTTCGAAAAAAATTTAGCTGAAAATACTAGTCGTGGTTTGTTAATTTGGTGTGCTATCATAATTGCACACGAAATTAATAAGCCACGATTACAAATTCTATAAGCCCAACATATAAAAACAAAAACAAAAAAGTAGAATTAATAAAATTAACTTTGAAAATAGCGACGTTTTGAATATGCCTCTAGTCTTTTTTTTTTTTTTTTCGTTTATAACTCATCATTGCACCAAGCTTAAAAATCGACCCCGTGTAACCTCCTGTATGTGCAGAAGGGTAAGTATATATATATATACATATATAATTCCATCTTGAAATGATCACTTTGGAAACAGGACTTGACTTTACTCCCTGACACTTTTCAGTTTCAACGTGTCTGTAACATCTGCAATAGTGTCTATTTTTCCAAAGCCAAACTTGCTAGACTTCTTAACAGCAAATAGTCACAGGCTTATTTTACACAAGTCTTTCCTCAGCAACCCACCGATAATTCTAAACAAATTCTGTGACGAATTACTTGGGTCTGCAACAGGTCAATAAAGCCATACAAGTATGGACAGGGTTAAGGTCAACGCCAAAGACACACATATGTAGCAGGGCTTGCAAGGATGAAGGGTCACACACCAATGTATGAATACATTTTTGCGGATTTGAAATACTCTTACGACTAACTCATTCGATGCCAAATCCTCTTTATATATATATATATATATATATATATATTAAATATATATGATTTGGTTGGGTTGGGTTTTATGGCATATCAACAATTGTAGGTTATTTAATACCAAATCCTCTTTATACATATATATTAAATATATATGATTTGGTTGGGTTGGGTTTTATGGCATATCAACCATTGTAAGTTATTTAATGCCAAATCCTCTTTATACATATATATTAAATATATATGATTTGGTTGGGTTGGGTTTTATGGCATATCAACCATTGTAGGTTATTTAATGCCAAATCCTCTTTATAAAGATATACTAAATATATATCATTTGTAAACACATTTTGTCGATAACATTTTTAAACAAGCCTAAGCTCTTGTTTTTCACAGTTAAATACTTTCAAGTATTGCTATATAACAGTTACAATTTAACATCAATCATTTGTTTGAACGCATAGTTTGTCCTATTTGATTTGTGGGTAGGACTCAATCAGGTGCCACCACACCGGGTCAGAGTGGACCTGGGAGCAATGGCAATGAAGGGGTACTCCATATTCCCTCAAATCTCCAAGATTGGAGCCTCACCATCAGAAGGTTTACTGTCATATCTAGGATACTCCTTGATGGGATGTTACCCTTCTGCAGAGATGCAGTCGGTGTATTCTACAGCCCGAGCTGACTGGACAACAATCTCAGATTAATTATCTACCAAAACCCAACAAACAACTACCTTTCTCATGTCGCATATTGAACCGCCGGACAAACAACAAAAAAACTCGTAGATATATAAAAATATAATTTATACTTTTATCCTTTTACGGCAACGTTTGTGTGAAGTAGGAATACAATCAGATAGAGTTTGCACATATCTTTCTTCTGTAGCAGGGACCCTTTTTGTGAAGTAGTACGACGGCCGGAGAACATATACGGGGGAGCAGACCGGTTTGCTTGAGTGACCAGCGGGTCTCCCCCTTCGCTTGAGAGACCAGCGGATCTCTCTTCGCTTGCTGTGACCAACGGATCTCTGCCTTCAGTCCAAGATTACAGACCTTATATTGTCTTTCAAGTCCCACGTGATTTTAGTTCATGGCTGGTTATCGGAACTTACATACTTCCATTTTTTTCCGGTAATTCGTTGATCTTATCTGCGAACGGAAATATCTGTCACTCCATCTACAGGCAATAAATTACATTTTTCTTTTTCCTGTGAAACCACTTTATTGATGTTACCTTGCGACCGCATTGAATCGTCGCCAGCTAAGCTAGTATATTACACTCAGTCTTCATCATGTTTTAGAAGGGACAGAATTTTGACTTGTCAACAGTTAATGATGCTTCAGCAAAATTTCG
>CAUZXS010001819.1:5000-7500 GCA_963585895.1 Sepioteuthis lessoniana
CATTCATTTTTGTTTCCTTTTTCAACTCATTCATTTTCCCTTCTTTCATTAAACTCATTCGTCTTTTCTTTCTTTACTTAACTCATTCCTTTCTTTGCTAAACTCGTTCATTTTTTTTTATTTCTTTTTTAAAATTATCCCTTTTTCTTTCTTTCCTTAAACTCATTCCTTTTTTCTGTCTTTATTCAACTCATTCATTTTTATTTCTTTTTTAACTCATTCATTTTCCTTCTTTCATTAAACTCATTCGTTTTTTCTATCTTTCTTTAACTCATTCATTTTTCCTTCTTTCCGTAAATTCATCCCTTTTTTTTTCTTTCTTTACTGAACTCATCCCTTTTTCCTTCTCTCTTTAAATGCATTACTTTTTTCTTTCTTTACTAAATTCATTCCTTTTCTATTTCTTTCATTAACTGTTTCCTTTTCTTTCTCTCCTTAACTCTTTCTTTTTTCATCTTTCCTTAAACTCATTCCTCTTTTCTTTCTTTTTACCCCTTTTCTTAAACAAATTCCTTCTTTCTTTTTTTATTAAACTCATTCTTTCTTCTTCTTTCCTTAAACTCATCCCTTTTTTCTTTCTTTTCTTAATTCATTCTTTTTTGTTTATTTCCTTAACTCATTCCTTTTTCTTTCTTTCTTTCTTTCTTTACTAAACTCATTATTTTTCTTTCTTTTTCTTTCTTTTTTCTTAAACTCTTTCCTTTTTTTCATTTGTTTACTTAACTGATTCCTTCTTTTCTTTCTTTTGTTCTCTAAATCATTAATTTTTTCTGACTTTCTTTAACACATTCCTTCTTATTTCTTTTTTCCCTTAACTCATTCATTTTTTCTTTCTTTTCTTTATTCTTTAACTTTCTTTCTTTTCATAACTCATTCCTTGTTCTTTCTTATTGCTTAACTCAGTCTTTTCTTCTTTCCTTAACTCATTCAATTTTTTCTTTCTTTATTCAATTCATTCCATTTAATTTTTTCCTTAACCCATTCCTTCATTTTTTTTTTTTTTTTCTCTTACTTTTTAATACATTGCATTTTTCTTTCTTTGGTTCCTTGACTCACTCATTTTTTTCTTTCTTTCTAAACTCATTCAATTTTTTCTTTTACTCATTCTTTTTATCTTTGCTTTCCTTCTTTCTTTAACTTCTTCCTTTTTTCATTGTTATCTTCCTTAAATCATTCCCTTTTTTCTTTCATTCCTTAATTCATTCCTTTTTCTTTCTTTACATGGCTCATTCCTTTTTCTTTGCTTTCTTTCTTCTTTCATTGACTCCTTCTTTTTTTCATTGTTATGTTTCTTAAATCATTCCTTTCGTTCCTTCTTTAATTCATTCCTTTTTCTTTCTTTACATGACTCATTCCTTTTTTCTTCGCTTCTTTCTTTCCTAACTCTCATTTAATTTTTTTCTTTCTTTCTTTCCTTAACTCATTTTCTTCATCCTTTTATTTCTTTTCCTTCTTTTCTTTCTTTTGTTCCGTGACGCACTCCTTTTTTATTTCTTTCATTTCTTAATTCATTACTTCTTTTCCTTCTTTAATTTTTTTTTTGTTATCTTTCTTTTTTTTCCCTAATTCTTTTTTTTCTTTTTTCTTTCTTAGCTCATTAGCATTTTCTTTCTTTACTTAACTCTTTCCATTTTTCTTTCTTTCTTTACTAAACTCATTCCGTTTTTATTTATTTAACTCGTTCATTATTTACTTCCTTTTATTCTTCAACTTTTTCCATTTTTTTGGTTCCTAAACTTCTTCCCTTTTCTTTCCTTTTTTTCTTTTCTTTTTCTTTCTTTCCTTAACACATTTCATTTTTTCTTCTTTTCTTTAACTCATTCCTTTTTTTATGCTTTTTTCTTTCTTTAACTCTTTCTTTTCATTCTTATTTTCCTTAACTTACTTTTCTTTTTTTCTCTTCTGAATTCTTTCCTTTTTTTCTTTCTTTGTTATTCTCGTTCCATTTTTTTCTTTCTTTCCTTACTAAACTCATACATTTTTCTTTCTTTTATTCTTTTTCTTTCTTTCTTTTCTTTTTTCAATGATTTTCTTATTTCCTTCTTTCCTTAACACATTCCTTTTTCTTTTTTTTACCTTTACTCATTCTTTTTTTCCTTCTTTCCCAATCCAGTTTTATCTATTTTTTTTTTCATTTCATTTCTTTTCTTTTTCTTTCTTTCCCACTTTCTTTCATCTTGATTTTTAATCTTATGTTTGTTTGTTTGTTTGTTTGTTATTGCTTTTTGGCTTCCTGTTTCTTCTTTTTCTTTTCATTTTTTTCTTTTTTTTCATTCAGTTTCTTTTATTCTTCTTCTCTTTGAACTGCATCATCCTACATTATTTGTCTCATTTTGTTTTTCGTACCTTTTTCTTTTCTTACGCCATTGCTTTTTTTCTTTCCTTCTTTCCTTAACTCATTCCTTTTTCTTTTTTTCCTTCACTCAATTTTTCTTTCTTTCTCAATCCAATTTTATCTTTTTTTTTTCATTTTTCTTTTTGTTCTTTCTTTTTCTTTCTT
>CAUZXS010001819.1:10000-39603 GCA_963585895.1 Sepioteuthis lessoniana
CCATCGGATTGTTTAATATCATTATCCAGGACACTCGTTGGGGAAGTGTTACCCCACTGCAGAGATGCAGCCGGTGTATACTGCAACCCCAGTCAACTAGGCCACAGGACACTTGTTGGGGGAGTTTTACCCGTCTGCAGAGATGCAGCCGGTGTATTCTGAAAAATCAGCCGCCTGGGTCATAAGATACTCGTTGGGGGAGTCTTACCCCTCGGTAGAGATGCAGCCGGTGTATTCTACAGTACCAACCGATTGAGCAATACATACTAGGTTGTATATATCTTTGGTTGTAGAGTTTCAATCACCAGAATTTAAAAAAAGAAATACAATAATATTTTTAACTAAATTTCCAGTAGATATAAGAGCTGATTGGTGCACTCCCCGCCTGATGCTCTCGTTGACGTGTATTTATGAAGGACAGCGAGTCCATTATATATATATTACATTTTTTACGCTTGTAAAAACTAAAGACTTTATTTTATGTGTCCGACCCTCGATTTGTGGATGCAGGCTCACATGAGGAACAGCCACGTGAAACACAAAGTCGAGAACTTTTAACTTGTTTTATCTTATTCAAAAATTGAACTGTTGTGATATTGCTCTGCATTTTTGTATATAGAGCACTGTATGTAATTGATTTATAACGCTTTTAGCGGTAAAACATTTAAGACTTATGTTTGTTAATTATTTTTTCGACGTTATATAATTACGGAATGATTTTTTTTATATTAATCATTTTTCGTTAATTATACTTTATCATTCGGTTTGGTTGGGCTTTGAACTATTCGGCTCTTAGTGCAGGGGCACACACTGAGTACAGTTCATGCTCGTGCGCAGAGGATATGACAATCACAAATGTCATAATAAAAACCCCAGATAGGAAATGGGACTGGGGTGTGAGTGATGTCATACCCGGAAGCGATGGGCTGAGAATTTGGTGATTTTGAAAAAGAAGTTAGTTGAAATCCGACTCTGAGCCGGGCCAGTCCAGCTGGGGGCTTCGGGATGCGCAGTGCGTTTATTGGGTCAGATAGTACAGTCAGCATAGTAAAAAATGTGTGTCTCTCTCTCTCTCTCCTCGTGTCGAAAAACTAAAGTCAAGAAGTTAAACGTTTCGTACCTGAACAACGGAAAGTCGTCAGTGTTTCCTATTTCCCTGCATCAGTATATTTTTACATTGAGTTTTTACATTTACATTGCCTTACACTCGAAGTAAAACTTAGTCTTTAAAAAGCCAGGAATTTAATATTTATTAAACCTCACTAAGGAAACATGAACGAAAAAAGAGAAGATGAAAGGGCACGTTTAAGAATCAGACGCCAGATATCTGTCTCCGTGTTTCCTCTCTCCTCTCCCGGCTTCCGTGAATGGAACTTTTTTTTCGCAAAATATTTAAGCAGCGTACTTAGAAATATATAAATGTATTTAGTTGGTTGTGTTCAATAGAATATCAATCACTGTAGTTATTTAGGGCTACATTATATTTATATATACATAAATAAACAGTTAAGTTAGGGACGGTTGTCGAGAGCGAACTGAAGGCTCCTTTTCCATTAGCGACTACACGAAGTTTAGGAGAGAGCGCTACTCCTTTCTCTGGATTGCTCCACTTTACCCTTCATCCCTACCAAACAATGTTGATTGGTTTGGTTTGGTTTCTTTTTTTAATGGCATATCAGCCTTTGTAGGTTATTTAATGCCAAAGCTATTCTCCAAGAAGAACAGTAGTGGTACTATTTAACCCATAGCTGGGAGGATAAGGGGGTTCATATCTTTCCCAAGGGTATTAATTTGGTTTGGCTTGGTTTCTTTGTTTAATGGCATATCAGCCTTTGTAGGTTATTTAATGCCAAAGCTATTCTCCTAGAAGAACAGTAGTGGTACTATTTAACCCATAGCTGGGAGGATAAGGGGGTTCATACCTTTCCCAAGGGTATTAGCCCGAAAGTGAACGTAATAGCGCGAATGGAGTACGAAAAACAATGTTGAGTGTTAATCACTTGGCCAATGGGACATTTATACACATATATTGCGTATATATGATTTGTAAACACATTTTCTTGATAAGATTTTCCTGATAACATTACTCCACTTTAACCTTGATCCCTACCTTACAAGTGTCATTCACTTGGCCAATAGGACATATATATATATATATATATATATATATATATATATATATATATATTGCTCATATATGATTTATGAACTCATTTTCTTGATAACATTTTAAACGAGACTGCACTTTTTTGGCACACA
Source organism: Sepioteuthis lessoniana (assembly GCA_963585895.1). Lineage (NCBI taxonomy): Eukaryota > Metazoa > Mollusca > Cephalopoda > Myopsida > Loliginidae > Sepioteuthis > Sepioteuthis lessoniana. The sequence goes on from CAUZXS010001819.1 coordinate 12,260, forward strand.
GTTGATTTGTTTTAAGCATTGCTATGTAACAGAATTTAATATCAGTTATTTGTTTACACAAATTTAAATACATAAACATTCACGATTTGTAATTGAATAGGATGAAAATTATTTCATTTTTAAATAAGTTAAAACTATTTTTTTACTCACTAATATTGCTATTTTTTTCTACACGGGTAAATTGGTTTCAATTACTGCAATCTAACATTAATAATTTTAATTGATATTATTTGTTTGCACACAGTGAAATGCTTGTAAGTACTGTTATTTTACAATTCATTCTATTCATTAGTATTCATTCCTTTGCACACAGTAAACTGGTTCTAAGTATTATTATGTAACAGTAATAATTCAGTTTAGGGACATTGTTAAAAAGTTTTTATGCATTGCTATAGAAAACTAACAATTCTATTTATTATCACTTATTTGTTTGCACACAGTCAGCTGGTTCTGAGTATTGTTATAGAAGACCAATAATTCAATTTAGGCACACTGTTAAAGAGTTTTAATGCATTGCTATAGAAAACTAACAATTCTATTTATTATCACTTATTTGTTTGCACACAGTCAACTGGTTCCGAGTATTGTTATGTAACAGTAACAATTTACCATCTGTTATTTGTTTGCACACAATCAAATCGATAAATATGCGCGATTCGTAAGTGGATTGATTTTAGGTAATTTCTATTTTAAATAAGAACTAATTTGTTTGCACATTAGTATTGGTTGTGTTTCTACACAGTTATACGGTTGCTATTATCGCTATCAAACTGTTGTATAGTGGCTCGTACCACGTGACTTCCGGTATTGCGGAAGTATAAAAGACGCCGTGTCTCTTTAGACCGAGACAGAAAAGAGAAGCAGAGACAGAAGAGTTCTGAAGAGACGTCCGTCAGTCGAAGACCAACTTTGGACGTAACACCTACAGCGACAGACTAATGATACTAGTCAGAGTTGGGAGATGCCCGTGGTGTAATGGTTATCGTCATTGGAAATGGGCACAGTGACACGAGTTCAAATCCTGGACGAGATTGATCGCATTTCACATAGCACTAATACCCTTGGGAAAGGTATGAATCCAACTATTCTCCCTCCAGCTATGGGTAAATAGTAGGGCAGTCTAGTTTCTTCAGCCTTGGTGAGACAAGTAGTCTAGGAGAAAGAAAACTCTGAATTCCAACCAGTTAAACTCCGTTTAAAAGTTGACCTTATGTCATATCCTGCCCGAGTGGGGGGGGTAAATATGATAATACTAGTCGGACTGTACCACTTGAGTTAATAAGTAATTAATTCTGTTTCATTGTGTATCGTTTTCTTACCACAATACATCACAAACACAAATTATTCTGTTCAATATTAACCATTTGCTTGCACAAAGATGATTGGTTTCAAGTATTTCTATGTAATACCAATAATTCAATTTAGGCACACAGTTAAAGTATTTCAATTATTGCAATTTAACATTAATAATTCTTATTGATCAACTGACTCCAAACTAACTGAACCTGTCTGTCGCACCGGGTTATATAATTGTTTGACATCAACCTGCTTCTTGTGGGCATCACATCTGCACCTAATTCAACCCGTCCACTGTCAAGGTAATACTCTGATAACTTCGACCGGATGCACCTGTTCCTTGATCGACGGCTGGGTCGGAGGTCAACATGTTACAAACGATTTCAAGTATTTTTATGTACCAGTAACAATTTAACATCAGTCATTTGTTTGGTTTGTTTGGTTTCTTTCCCAAGGGTATTTGCCTGAAAGTGAACGTAATAGCACGACTGGAGTACGAACTCGCTAACTACGAATCCGCAGTCCATTGCTTTAACCCTTACTCCACGAAGACACTCCCAGTTATTTGTTTGTCCATGTTTAAATGGATATATATGTAATCTGTAAGTAAATTGTTTGCAAGTAACTTTATTTTTAAATCAGAATTAATTTGTTTGAACTCCAGAATTACTATTTTTTCGACACAGATTAACTGTTTACAATTACTGCTATTTAACGCTAATAATTCTATTCAATATTATTTGTTGGCACACAGTGTTACATCCCTCTCTCATGTCCGCACGATATTCTTGATATTTTTACATTCCTTGTCCCCAGACAAGTCGGAGTTACTGCCGGTGCCGATATGATGTTTAATGATCCGAAGTCGGCAATGAAGAGAGGGCATCACTGAAGAGCTCCTATAAACACCAAGAATGTATTTATGGACAGAATATTATTTGTTGGCGCACAGTGTTACATTCCTCTCTCGTGTCCGGACGATATTCTTGACATTTTTACATTCCTTGTCCCCAGACAAGTCGGAGTTACTGCCGGTGCCGATATGATGTTTAATAATCCGAAGTCGGCAATGAAGGCAGGACATCACAGAAGAGCTCCTATAAACACCAAGAATGTATTTATAGACAGAATATTATTTGTTGGCGCACAGTGTTACATTCCCCTCTCGTGTCCGGACGATATTCTTGATATTTTTACATTCCTTGTCCCCAGACAAGTCGGAGTTACTGCCGGTGCCGATAACAAGTCGGAGTTACTGCCGGTGCCGATATGATGTTTAATGATCCGAAGTCGGCAAAGAAGAGAGGGCATCACTGAAGAGCTCCTATAAACACTAATATTGTATTTATGGACAGAATATTATTTGTTGGCGCACAGTGTTACATCCCTCTCTCGTGTCCGGACGATATTCTTGATATTTTGATATTATAAACACTTCGCCGAAAAAGTACGTAAACAAATAGAAATTTATAATTTACCTGAATCGGCCCGTAGGGATATTGCACGAATAATAATAATAATAATGTATCAACCATAGGTCGAGTAATTATTTCACGGAAACAGCATATCAGAATTATTAGCTAAATGAAATCAAACACAACCCCAATTTCAACAACACATAAGATACATGTATTTTGTAAGCATTCAACTAACAAAATAATCTAAACACCTAATAAGGTTGTTGTATCGTGGCAAGGAAAAGATACATAGTGAAATAGAGTTAATTAGTAATACAGACTGATAAGTATTACAAGTCTCTCGCTGTAGGTGTTACGTCCGAAGTTGGTCTTCTACTAACCGACGTCCTTCCAGGACTCTCTCTCTCTCTCTCTCTCTCTCTCTCTCTCTCTCTCTCCCCGTTTCACACACACACTCTCTCTCTCTCTCTCTCTCTATTTCTGTACTTCTCTTTCAACTTCTTTTATACTTCCGCGATACTAGAAGACAGGTGGTACGAGCCACTATGCAACAAAGGTTCGAAAGGTGTACGGATAAGACTTAACTGAGAAATGGTGTTTAACGGGAATATTCGATTCAGACGTGATAGAAAATGTTCTATTAGACTTCTTCTTTGATGGGAATTTTTTCGCTCATAATCGTGCCTTTTCTGCACGACCGCCCACACCACGTTTGCTTTTTCAACTGTACATGTCCCGAGTCTCTGTTGAACTGTCTCGTTTTAAACTAACCCGTCCCGCCTTCCAATTAGCGTCGGTTGGCAAAAAATAAATTTCATTTTTTTTTACTCCAGTATCTACCGGTCAACAACCTCCCACTACTCCTCTTCCAGTGTACTCTGCTATGTGAAACGTCACAAGTACGTCTCAGTAGTTTGAATGTCAAACAGTTCTATTTAACGCATACATAGGACCCTCTCAGGTGCTACCATTCCAGGTCAGCTGGTATAAATGAAAAAAACCGTCGATTAAGTTATCGACCACTCAATGAATGGGAGCATGGCTAGTAGAGACTAGTAAAACCGGGGAAAAGAAGTGGAAAAGCTTTCTTTACTTATATTTGTTGACTTTTTCAACTTTTTGTGTATATACGTTGTGAACTCAATAAGTTTCCAGACTTTTTTTGTACAGGAATTTAAAATTGTCGTAGACTCTTGAAAATTAATTATGTTATTGCTATACGTCTTATGAGATGACTGACCAGTTTTTATGATTTCAGCTTCAAATCAACAGCTGCAGCAACAATAGGAATACACCCTACTAAATCCTGATTGTCACAGCTGGTGAATTTCAAAAATGCAATCTAGACGTGAGGAAGAACGATATGCAATAGATTTCTGTTTTAAACTTGGAAAAAATGCCAGGGAAACGTATGGAATACATCAGACTGCTTTTGGAGCATCTTGCATGAATTGATCATCAGTTTTTGAGAGGCATAAGAGATTCAAGGACGGCAGGGAGTCTGTGAGGGATGATGAGACGATTAAGGAAGTCAATACACTGGAGTTGATTGGCCAAACGGTTAGGGTTAGGGTTACTATGTTGAGTTTTTAAGAGAGTTCAGGAAGAGATTCCACCGGAAGAAGCCAGCACTCTTCAAACTGGGTCAGTTGCATTTCCACCAGGACAATGTACCAGTCCACAACTCCATCGTTGTCATAGACTATTTGACCAAGATGGGCATCAAGAAAGTTCCTCAGCCTCCCTATAGTCCAGACCTTGCTCCCGGTGACATTTGGTTAATCCCTAAGCTCAGAGGCTGTCGTTATGAGACAATTGAGGAGATGAAAGAGGCTGTTACGAAGGTCATTGATACGCTCACACAAGAGGACTTCCATAGGGCCTTCCAGAAGTTATTGGAACGGTACAATAAGTGCATTGCAGCCGGAGGAGATTACTTCGAAGGGGAGTAGAGTTTCATGTGAGTACTATCAATAAAAGTGCCCATACGAAAAAAAGTCTGGAAACTTATTTAATGATACTTGTATTAGTAAAAAAAATATCTGCCTTTCTATGAAATTAAAATTTAAACTTTAAAAACCTTGAAATCTAATAAGTGGGACTCATAGCAAGTGAACTGTTAATTTTTTTACAATTTAGTGAAATCTGAATGAGATTCTATATTCGTCTTAAAATTTAGATTTTAAATGAATTAAACAAAAAATTATTATACTTACTTATAATAATTTAAAATCTATATAAAAATTTATAAACAAATTTATATTTAATCTAAATGGATTAAACAAAAAATGATTCTGCTGACTTACATAAAATTTGTATAATCTAAAAGTCCCAAAGGTATGGTTACTTTATTCCCTTTCATTAGTCCTGTTTGAAGATTCCAGAAAGCTCCAGCATTACTGAAGCCTGACCCTCAGATTGTTTAGTGTCATATCCAAGACACTCGTTAGGCGGGGGTCTTACTCCTCTGCAGAGGTGCAGTCGGTTTATTCTACAGCCCCAGCCGATTGGGCTATTATTCAAACTAGAAAGCTGTGCCTGAGAGTTGACCACTTGAAAACAGTAAATGAAAAATATTTCTACCAATTTGATTATGAATAATATCAAAATTTTGTTAGAGCCTCACTTTTAAAATATTCCATCAAAGAAAATAAGGCAATTTTCAGAGGAATTTGCAGCGGAATAATAATTATGCGGTATCTATAATCACCCAAATAATTTGTATAATAAATATAATCATGAAATGTTATTAGAAAACTTCACCCCTACCTTAATATAATCAGGGACTAGCGTCACCACAAGAATCGAACTTGTTTAAGAATAGTTGTCTAAGTTTCTGAGATGAAATTTCTGATGATTTTTATCATTAAGGGTTTTCGGGCGAGTGTCTTCATCTTTTTTGTTATTTCCACAACGTTTCGGCTGATTTGTCCTCTGGCCTTCTTCAGGTGTTTTTCGAACTCACGGACCTTCCAACTACATCCTTTACTGAATCCACAGGGGTCCGTTAGCCATAACCGGGTACAAGTGTTAAACATTCCTTTATTGTTACTCGCCTGCAGTCAGGATTGAACCTGCAACCTCCAAATGATTGTCGCCTTAGAAACTTAGGGAACCAACGCCTATAACCGTAACACTGTGTGTCCTGCTGGACAATTCAGACTGAATTTTGGGGACTTATAAACTTAATTTTCTCACTTAACTAGAATTACTACTATTATGTATGATTTTTTACCTGTGCTTATATTCAGATTTTTTTTATTTTTTAATAATCAAACAATTCAGTTTTGCATAAGTATGCCATTAGTTCTATTTAACCCATAGATAGGGCCCTATCAGATGCTACCACTCCAGGCCAAAGTGGACCTGAGAGCGATGGCAATGAAGGATTACTCCGCATTCCCAAAAGCTCCAGCATTGCTGGAACCTCACCATCAGATTGTTCAGTGTCATAACCAGGACACTCGTTGGTGGGGGGTCTTACTCCTCTGCAGAGAAGCAGTCGGTGTATTCTACAGCCCCAGCCGATTGGGCAAGTACACAGCTAAGAACAAAAACTATGATGGTTAAAAAAATTATCATCTGCTTTTTTTATCATCCGAAATATATGAAATGGTAAAAGAGGGAAAAGAGTCGAAGACGGCTGAGATGTACACGCGGAGCGAGAAACGAATCTTCCGTGAATTCTTTTTTCTCCGTTCTACTTTTTCGAGTCGGGTACAGGGCCATTTCAAAGGACTGAGTCATCTTCGTTCAATTCACTACTCACCTTTCGCAGGACCATCACAAGGCACCAAATTATTTTAGTTTTCATTCGCTTCCCTACTGGTTCAGCCCAGGCATTTTTCTAACTCTCAACTCCGGAAAGTCAGGTGCAAACCCACCCGCTAGCGCCCAGCGCCCAGCGCCCTGAACAGCGTAACGTCTTCTATCGGTTTTCTTCGTTCTTCACTCGTTTCCTCGAGGTCGAAATCTGCCCTGGTTAATATAAATTCCCAGAAGCCCACACAATCCTTGTGATCACACGTCCCATCTAAGCGTAGCTCGTGAACACACCTCCAATCTAGCATACCGCTCATGCAACTTATATCGCACTTCCATTGAGGAAATGCTTTCGTTCTGTTTACTTTAGGAAACAGTTGCACATCCTATTATTCCACCCACGTGATTTACGCGGCATTTCAACTGGGGCATCGTCCTGTTTACTTTAGTAAAAAGGTGTACATCCTGTTATACCATCCACTCAACTTTTATCAAAGGGCTCTTTCTCGTCAATATTCAACAAGTGGTGTTTTTCGTAGTTTTTGTTTTGCAGCGGTCCCATCGAATACGAATGATTTTCAAACTTGTCTATTTAATCCATGTACTACAACTCTGAATCAAAGTCGATCTGAGAGTAATGGCAACAAAGATGTCCAGATATGGAGTCTAATCATCATATGTTGTTTAGTATCAAATCCAAGACATCCCTTTTAGGTGGAGGAGGTGTTCTTAATCCTCAAGGAGAATAAAGTTGGTGTATTTTAAGTCTAGCCAACAGAACAAAAAAAAAGATAGAAAGCAATCTGAAAATATGAAAATAAGTTGAATAATACAAAAGATCGAGAGATAATTCGATGATTCTTCCTAAAGATGAGAAAACCAAAAGTTGAGATGTTGTGTTTGAGTTATGGAGTAGAAAACATTGAATTAAACGTGTGGGTGTCGGCCAGAAACGAAACTTCGAGAGTGTTCAGTTTTCTTCTTCTTCTTCTACTTTTTCTATTTCTTCCTCTTCTTCCTCTTCTACTACTACCACTACTACTACTACTACTTTTGTTACAGTACACTGTTGCCCACCACTGCTATCGGCACACTAAAACTGGCAACCAGTTTTTCACGTATAAACAAGAATTCGAAAAAAAAAAAAGAAAAGAATGGCAGCTTCTTTCCCTCTCCATTTTCCCGCTTTTATTCTCGATTTTCAACCTGGTAGCTTCCGGCGGAACAAGACTCAAATGAGAATCGTGAGTGGAAGGTTGAGGGCTGAGGGCGAGAACAGGGAAGAGAGAAAGAGAGATTGAGAGAGAGAAAGAGTTAGAGACGCGATATCGAAACGGTAGTTAGCGTGAACGGGTATATTAGATCAGGACACGCTGATAAGAAAAATGGCGGCTACAAAAATCGTTCAATGTGAATGTTTGAGAAAAGGCGGGAATCGGGTGTTTAGTTAACGTGAGAGTGGGTTTCGGTTGCAAATGAAAAAAAAAAAGGTGGAGAGGGAAAGGAGAATAAAAACAAACGAACGATAAAAGAGATGAAGTCTATAAGAGAAGGAATATTGAAAGCGCGTACAGTTAAAGGTAAACGACGGAGTTTGTATGAAGGAAGTAAATAAATAATTATTGAATTAAATACAGGGAAAGCGCGTCTCAGTCGGCTACGGTGTTTCCATTAGTTCTCTCCGTCAGCTAATCAATCTAATTGTATAAAATTAATATCTTCTTCCCTCACACACGTAATATATATATATATATATATATGTGTGTGTGTGTATGTGTGTGTGTCGGGGGAGAGGGGTTTCGCGATAAATGTATATCCGTTTTTTTTTATATATCCCTCTAACAATTATTACATCAAATTAATTAAATACCAGCATATTAAAGAAGATGTCATCTAGCATTAGCAAATAATCACTCAATTATTATTATTATTGTTGTTGTTGTTGTTATTATTATTATTATTATTATTATTATTATTATTCCTTGCAATTTTTTCATACTAATGTGAGCTGATGATCTCTCACTCGAGTTTGAGTGACAGCAAGATTCCTCAAGTTTCCAGGACTCTTCTCAGTATTCGGGCCGATCTTAATAATGCTTAATAATAATGGTACTATTTACCAACCCCTCCGCTCGGGCAGGATATGACACAAGGTCAATTTTTAAGCGGAGTTTAACAGGTTTGAATTCAGAGTTTTCCTTCTCCTAGACTAGTTGCCTCAACAAGGCTGAAGAACCTAGTCTGTCCTACTATTTACCCATAGCTGGAGGGAGAATAAGGGGGTTCATACCTTTCCCAAGGGTATTTGCCCGAAAGTGAACATAATAGCGCGACTGGAGTACGAACTCGCGTACTACGATTCCGCAGTTTATCGCTTTAACCATTACACCACGAGGACACCCCCCAATGCTTAATAATAATGGTCCCCACTCGTCCTCTAATTTCTATTTCTTCCAGTCCTTTTGCCAAACTTTTGGGGATTGTTCCGAGCGCACCGATTACAATTGGTATCACCGTTACCTTCATGTTCTATAGCTTGATTTAGTTTTCAAGCAATGTATGCAGGTTTATTTTTTTATAACAGTTTTAACTGGGGTTTTTTCATTGGGGTCTGAATAACATAAAGTCTCCTCAAGTCCCCAGGACTTTTCTGAGTATTCTAACCGATCGCAACAATGTTGTAATTCTTCCTCTAATCTCGAATTTCTTTAATCTCTTTTCTAAGCCTTTGAAGGTTGTTCCAATTGCACTCACTACTAATGGTATCACCGTCACCAACATGTTCCACAGCTTTTTTTTAGCTCTCTGGCAAGATCCGAGTATTTGTCGATCTTTTCGCTTTCTTTCATTGCCAACCTGTGATCTACAGGAACAGAAAAATAACATAGACCACAAATTCTCAACTCCTTTTTCTTTTTTTCTCTTTTTTTTTTTTAATTTTTTGTTAATTAATTGTTTTTCTGGCTGTGATTAAGTGATCCATTTGAATCTCAAAATCGCAAAGGAATTGTATGCGTCTCATTTTCTAAGAAAAATTCTGGTTTGTTTTTATAATATTTGATTGTATGGTCAAATTTGAATATCTTGCACAATTCCCAGTAGATGATCCTTCCTACCCAGTCATGTGTTGTTTTCTAATTATTTTCTTGGTGAATTCTGTTTCATCTCTGTCTCCACTTATAAAGAGGATGTGGTATTAAATTACCAACAATGGTTGATATGCATCATCATTATCATGTCGTGCCATCAGTACAGATATCCCACACCCTTTCTAGCCACCCTTCCCTATCGTTCATCGCTTCCGGGGGGTTCTCAGGGCTACACCCCGTATCCTCACAGAGCTGCTGCATGTAGCTGCGATCTGGTCGCCCTACCTTTGCTCGGCTATAAAAGGGGTCCACAGGAGTACATCACTTATGAACTCTGGTTCGTCTAACTTTGTCTGTTTTGTCTGACTTTGATAGTTTTCGTGATGTGTGGTAGGTGGCCGTATAGCTGCAGCTTTGTGGGGTGTTGCCCCCAGGACTCGTTAAATATTGCTCGCAACATTCTTGTGTACTTGCCGTCAAGCTTTTTCTCCATCCGTTTCGTGAGCGTCCATGTAGTGCATCCATACAGCAGTATCCACACGACCGCTGCTTGGAAGAAACTGCTTTTCATTTCATCGGTCAGAACTGACTTCCATATGACCGATAGTCTATCGATAGCAGTCCTTGCCTTTTTTAGTCGCGTGTCGATGTCTGTCTCGGTTGATGAGACACTGCTTCCTAAGTAAGTGAACTTGTCAACTAGTTTCAGAGAGCTACCGTTTAGTGCGGAAATGTCGCCTGTTTGATTAAAGCACATATATTCCGTTTTGTGTGCATTGACATGGAGGCCAATTCCTGCAGCGGCTCGTTCCAGACTATGCAGTAGGGTTTCGGCTCGGGCGGGTCCATTTGCCAGAAGCGTTACGTCATCGGCGTAGTCAGCGTCGGTAATTGTTTTTGCGAGGTACTCTCTGCTTCTTTTCTTTGTCAGAATGAAACCGTTTTCTTTAATTTTATCAATCGATGTTCTAAGCGCGTTGTCGAGACAGATGATGAAGAGGTATGGGGCTAGTGTGTCTCCTCACAGTACACCTGATACAATGTCGAAGTAGTCTGTATCTCCATCCGGAGAACGTACTTTTTGGGTTGATATGCAATAAAAACCAAACAAACCAAATCATATATATGTGATTTATATGTATAAAGAGGATATGGCATTAGATAACCTACAATGATTGATATGCCATAAAACCAAAATCAAACCAAATCCTATATATCTAATAAATATCTATAAAAAGGTTTTGGCATTAAATAACCTACAAAGGGTAATATGCCATAAAACCAAAACCAAACCAAATCATATTTAATATATATGGACAAAGAGGATTTAGCATTAAATAACCTACAATGGTTGATATGCCATAAAAGCCAACCAAACCAAATCATATATATTTAATGTAAATGTATATATTTAATATCAATGTATAAAGAGGATCTGGCATTAAATAACCTATTATGGTTGATATGCCATAAAACCCAATCAAACCAAATCCTATACATTCAATATATATATGTTTAAAGAGGATTTTGCAATAAAAAACTGCAATAGTTGATATATTATATAACCCTAAAAACTAGATCATATTTATTTAATATATATGTATAAAGAGGATTTGGCATTGAATAACCTACAAAGATTGATATGCCATAAAACCCAACCAAACCAAATCCTATATATATTTAATATATATGTATAAAGAGGATTTGGCATCGAATAACCTACAAAGATTGATATGCCATAAAACCCAACCAAACCAAATCCTATATATTTAATATATATGTATAAAGAGGATTTGGCATTGAATAACCTACAAAGATTGATATGCCATAAAACCCAACCAAACCAAATCCTATATATATTTAATATATATGTATAAAGAGGATTTGGCATTGAATAACCTACAAAGATTGATATGCCATAAAACCCAACCAAACCAAATCCTATATATTTAATATATATGTATAAAGTGGATTTGGCATTAAATAACCTACAATGGTTGATATGCCATAAAACAAAATAATTTTTTTATCTAATACAAATTTTTAATCTTTACTAAATGCAAATATTTTTGACTCGTTTGACGAGCAAAAAGGTACAACTTAATCTTTAATATTTAGATTTTCTACCAACATTGAAATATGTTTGAGAATAATCATATCAATTAACCATCCATTTTTAGGTTACCCAAATTTCATTTGGCATCCTGTACTTGTAGTTTCCGTTACGTAGCTTCACCGTTCAGGCAGCATTTCTACTATCAGTAGATGTGATATTTCTCAAATATAAGACGAACGCAGTTATTTCAAAATACGAAAGAGTTTATTTCTGACTTTATGCATTTCATACAGCAGCCATCGAAATTCGAGAGACAGAGTAAGCTACATAGAACTGATCTCAGACACACAAGCAGCAGACAAAAAGATTTCCCAACCCCAATTCCTTCGCCCCAAGAAATCTCTGGGCTCAACCAACTGTGTCTCCTCGGAACTGGACAGTCCCAACAGCCAACTCCGAATCAAAAAATAACTTTTCTTATATCATATATCTTAATTATTTCATCAGCTAATCATGATAATAACATGTATGATTACAAAGTTTCCATAAACCTGATAGCTAAATTAGCTGTCCGCAATTTGTTTACTTTTACAGTATCCAGCCTTTAACCTCCGATTTCAAAAACGACTTGGTAATCTTCTGACCGCATCCTGGGGCATGTGCACGCATATGACCATTGCGACGACCTACACTTGTATTCAAATGTTCTAGCTACTTACAATTTATTAATACAAATAAAATAATTCCTTAATATAATTAATTATCATCCTTAATTATATTACCGAATCAAAGCTTAGAATTTCTATGGCTTCAGCTAATTGTAGTGCGTCTGTATTTATTTGTTCGAATATTAATTTTAAGCAAATCAATATATGTGAAACTTCTTTATCTTTGCCTTGTAACATAGACTATAACTCAATTCTATCCCTTCACAATAATAATCGAGCCTTACAAGCCAAGAAAATGACCCAAGGGCTTCATTCAGATTATGATTTTTTGTTTTCCGCATTTTATATTTTAACTTTTGAAAAAATTGCCAAAATTTATCTGCAATTGTCTCAGGGAAGAAAAAAGTTGAAACAAATTTCAAATGAGGCTCTTTTTCTCTAACGAGTGGGAGATTTTACGAAGAAATACCGTCTTCAGGAATTAAAATATGTTTGAAATGCCTGAGTTTTCCTAAGATTAATGACGTCATCCTGACGTCATAATGGGGTTGAAAAGAATTTTCGTACAGCCAAGGATTCAATTTAGTTTATCATCAAAAAGACGTAACGTCATAAGACGGTACACTTTCTTTTTTTAGGTCTAATTTCATTTCATTTTATTCCAAAATTTGTTTCTCCAATTTGGGCAAAAATTAGTCAAAAACTGTCAGGTCATTATAATACATCAGTCCATACTTGCCACTATATATATATATATATATATATAGTTATAAGTATAGACTAATATATATATATATATATATATATATATATATATATATATATATAAAACGTGCTTTCGCCGTACGTATCTATGTCACTCACCTCATATATATATGTATATATATATATATATATATATATATATATCTGTGTGTGTGTTTGTGTGTGTGTGTGTGTGTGTGTGTGTGGATGTGTGTGGATATCTGTAAGTCCATATATTTTAGTATCTATCTATCTATCTATCTATCTATCACTCAGTACCTTCACATTTTTCCGTGTTTATTTATATATTTATTTATTTAGAAAGAAAGAAAGAAAGAAAAAGTTGTCGAGAAAGCGAGCTTGCAAGAAAGAATGATGGAAACGATAAAGAAGAGGAAATGAAGCGGAAAACGAAAAAGAATTGATATGAAGAACTGCGTACAACTCAAGTTTTTATTTCTTCTGGTTTTTAACTTTTTCATAACAATTCTTTTTCTTTCTTCGCTCCAATTTCCTCTATCTTTCCGCTCATTTTCTCCCTCTCTGTCTCTCCCTCTCTGTCTCTGTCTCTGTCTGTCTGTGTGTCTCTGTCTCTGTCTCTCTGCCTCTCGTTTCTTTAAAATCCCCTCACTTATTCTTTCTTTCTTTCTTTCTTTCTTTCTTAACTAATTTTTCTTCAATCGTCCTTTTGAATGCTTTCTTTTACTTTCTTTCTTTCTTTCTTTTTTTACTTCTTTCTTTCTTTCCTTTTTTCTTTCTTTTTTTCTTTCTTTCTTAACTACTTTTTCTTCAATCATCCTTTTGAATGCTTTCATTTTCTTTCTTTCTTTTTTCTTTCTTTCTTTCTTTCCCTTTCTTTTCTTTTTTCTTTCTTTTTTTCATTCTTTTTTTCTTTCTTTCTTAAGTACTTTTTCTTCAATCATCCTTTTGAATACTTTCATTTTCTTTCTTTCTTTTTTCTTTCTTTCTTTCTTTCCCTTTCTTTTCTTTTTTCTTTCTTTTTTTCATTCTTTTTTTCTTTCTTTCTTAACTACTTTTTCTTCAATCATCCTTTTGAATGCTTTCATTTTCTTTCTTTCTTTCCTTTTCTTTCTTTCTTTCTTTTTTTTTTCTTTCTTAACTACTTTTTATTCAGTCATCCTTTTGAATGCTTTCATTTTCTTTCTTTCTTTCTTTCTTTCTTTCTTTCCTTTTCTTTTCTTTCTTTCTTTCTTTTTCATTCTTTTTTCTTTTTTTCTTAACTACTTTTTCTTCAATCATCCTTTTGAATGCTTTCATTTTCTTTCTTTCTTCTTTTCTTTATTTCTTTCTTTCTTTCTTTCTGTACTTTTCTTTCTTTCTTTCTTTCCTTTTTTCTTTCTTTCTTAACTACTTTTTATTCAGTCATCCTTTTGAATGCTTTCATTTTCTTTCTTTTTTTCTTTCTTTTTCTTTCTTTCTTTCTTTCTTTCTTTCTTAACTACTTTTTATTCAGTCATCCTTTTGAATGCTTTCATTTTCTGTCTTTCTTTCTTTCTTTTTCTTTCTTTCTTTCTTTCTTTCTTTCTTAACTACTTTTTCTTCAATCATCCTTTTGAAAGCTTTCATTTACTTTTTTTCTTTCTTTCTTTCTTTCCTTTCTTCCTTCTTTCTTTCCTTCTTTCTTAACTACGTTTTCTTCAACCATCCTTTTGAATGAATTCATTTTTCCCTTTCCCTCTTTCTTACTTTATTTCATTTTTTCTTTCTTACTTTCTTTCATTTACAAAACTAACTTTTCTCGCTCATTCTTGTATATCACCTTATTCACAAACTCTTTTTTTCTTATCTTTCTTCCTTTCCTCCCTTCTTTCTTTCTTTCCTCTTTTTTTTTTTTCTTTAATAAAAAAAACTTTTTTTCGCTCATTCTTTTACAACGACCTACTCATACTCTTTCTTTCTTTCTTTCTCCTTCTCACCAAAACTACCAGAAAACAACACGAAAACCTTACAACTAATGACAGATTTGATTCCAAATTAAAGAACGCTGTATAAGAGTTCGCTTTCGCCGTCAGATGGCGTGTCCAGGGCTTATCGATCTGACCACTCAACCGCAACACCTCATTATGTACTTTTTACGTGTCTCTAACTATGGCTTTCCCGCCATTACAAGACAGATTTCCCGCCAAAATATGACACTAACAAAGACCAGAAATTTATTATCAAATCTTTGTTCTTTTTTCATTGTTTTTTCTTTTGGCTGTTTTTGCATCTCTCTCTTTCAATTTTCATATTTTGTCTTTTTTTTTACCTCTCTTCTAATATTTTTTTATTTTTTTCTCTCTCTCTCTCTCGCTCTCTCTCTCTCTCTCTCTCTCTCTCTCTCTGGATCTCTCTATCTCTCTCTGTCTCTATTTATCTATCTATCTATCTATCCAAATTATTCTCTATTTCTCTTCCTCTCACATAAACACACATTGTTTCTCCCTTGCTCTCTCTCTCTCTCTCCTTCTCTATAGCACGCTCTTTTCTCTCACTCCCTCTTTTGTTCTCTCTCTCTCTCTCTCTCTCTCTCTCTCTCTGTACTCTATAATTTGCTCTCTTTCTCTCACTCTTTAATTCTAATTTTCCTTTTCTTTCTTTCTTTTTTCTTTCTTTCTTTCTTTCTTTCTTTATTTATTTATTTATTTATTTATTTATTTAACATTTTATTTATCTCTCTCCATTTTCTCTCCGTATCTCATTCTTTCTCCCTCTTCTTTTTCACTCACTCTCTCTCTCTCTCTCTCTCTCTTACTTTCCCACTATAAGTACAAACAAATGACTGATTTTAAACTGTGGCTATTATATAGCACTACTTGAAACCATTTAAACTGTGTGCAATAAAGAGCTCAGGCTCTTTTAAAAATGTTATCAACAAAATGTGTTTAATAAGTATATATATATATATATATATATATATATATATATATATATATATATATATATATATATATATAAAGAAGATTTGGCATTAAATAAACCAACAACGGTTTATATGCCATAAAACCTAATAAAACTGAAAATGTTTATGCGTGTATGTCAAATATATATGATTTATAAACACAGTCCGTTGATAACCTTTTTAAACGAATCTGAGCTCATTTTTTGGCACACAGTTAAATGGTTTCAAGTATTGCTAATACAAATATTTTCAGTTCAGCATTAATCCTTTGCTCTCACACAGTTAAATGATTTCAAGTATTGCTATATAGTAAGTAAAGTTGGTGACCTTAGTCGAGGGTTACCCGACGGCTCCCTTTTCGATAGCTACTACACCAAGGTGTAGGGTAGAGCGCTACTCCTTTCCCTGGATTGCTCCACTTTACCCTTGATCCTTACAATGCTGAGTGTTAAGCAAGGTACCATTTTTTGAGTCTTTGGTATGACTCGTCCTGGGATTGAACCCAGGTCTACCGGACCATTGGCGAACCCTCTAACCATTATGCCAATGTCAGTAATAATTTAACATCGGTCATTTATATGCACACATTTAAATAGATATACATGATATGTAAGAAATGAGTTTGTCGATTATTTCATTTTTCTATGACTTAGAACTAATTTGGGTACTTATGCATCTATGTTACCACAAAAAAAGCCGAACTTTCCCGTGCGTTTCTGGAAAGTATCGGAATATGCCGAAACGCCTAGCTAATCAAATTTAAGATAAAATAATTCAATCAATTTGATTACTAAGTTACAAACAAGTGTAAACATGAGTTTATCGCAGCTAAGCAAAAATCTACAATGTGCAGAAATGGTGATCCAATTCTGCCAAGAAATAAACCTTATTGGCAAAATTAAAAGTTGCCGGGCATGTGAGCATCCTTGCTACCTAAAATAAAATGAGGAAAAGTTATGCCTGGGAGATACCATAACACCAAATGCAGGACGTGGATTATTATTAAATTGTTAGGTGAAAGTACAGAATAGTTACAACCCCCCCTCCCCATGGTAAGAATGGATTTCTAAATTAACACGTTATTACTTCTGCACGGTACAATAAGTGCATAAATACGAAAAAGATTATTTATAAAGACAAAAAAAAAACGATACCTCCCCCCGCAAAAAATAGATAAAATAAAAATTCAAACTATTTTTTCATATTGAAAATTACCATACATTGACTGTTGATTTATTTTTTTTCTCCTGAAAAGGTTGGTAACATTATCCATTAAAAATTGTCTTTTTCTCTTTCTTTTTTTGTGGGGGGGGGGTCTTCATGTGTTTTGACAAGAAATTGGTTGACTTATTTTATCGTCTGCTTTCTTAAATTTCGTTCCGGAATATTTCGATTCTTTCCGTTATCGGCCCGGAAACGCTCGGGAAAGTTCGGCTTTTTTGCGGTAACATAGATGCATAAGTACCCTAATTTGCTTGCATAGAAGTATTGTTATTGTTTCTACACAGTTTAATGGCTACAATTATTACTCACACTTAGAATTCTATTCAATATTAATCATTTATTTGCACACCGTAAAGTGTTTACTATTATTGCTATTTAACACTAATTATTCTATTCAACAATACTGCCAGTTCTATTTGACTCATTGATAGAACCCTATCAGGTGCAGCCACTCCGGGTCTGAGTGGACATGGGAACAATGGAAATGAAGGAGTACTCCACATTCCCCAAAGCTCCAAGACTAAAGACTCACCAACAGATTGTTTAGTGTCATATCCAGGACACACATCGCTCTCAAGTCCATTCTGGCCCGGAGTGGCAGCATCAGGTAGGATACTATTCACGGGTCAAATAAAACTTTGTCATCTAAACTGACTACAAACACATGACTTAAGCTAAACTGAATTGCTTGAAATAGAACTGTTAAATCATTTAAATGCGTGTAAGTAAATGACTGATGTTTAATGGGATTGTGAGTGTGAAATAGTAATATTTGAAATCATTTAACTGTGTGAAAAATGATGGGCTCATTCTTATTTAAAAATGTTTTCTACAAAATGTGTATACAAATCATATATTTAATATATGTATAAAAAGGATTTGGCATTAAATAACCTACAATGGTTGATATGCCATAAAACCCAACCAAACCAAATCCTATACATTTAATATATATGTGTAAAAAGGATTTGGCATTGAATAACCAACAATGGTTGATATGCCATAAAACCCAACCAAACCAAATCCTATATATTTATTATATATGTATAAAGAGGATTTGACATTAAATAACCTACTATGGTTGATATGTCATAAAACCCAACCAAACCAAATCCTATATATATTTAATATATATGTATAAAGAGGATTTGGCATTAAATAACCTACAATCGTTGATATGCCATAAAACCCAACCTAACCAAATCCTATATATTTAATGTATATGTATAAAAAGGATTTGGAATTAAATAACTTACAATGGTTGATATGCCATAAAACACAACCAAACCAAATCATATATATTTAATATGTATGTATAAAAAGGATTTGGCATTAAATAACCTACAATGGTTGATATGCCATAAAACCTAACCAAACCAAATCCTATATATTTAATATATATGTATAAAAAAGGATTTGGCGTTAAATAACCTACAGTAGTTGATATGTCATAAAAACAAACGAAAACAATCGTTGAAGCACTTGAACTTGACATAATGAAACAACTCACCGGAACGGGCCACTCGGACAGAAGTGAAGTGTTGCATTTCAAGAGACCAATTTGGCTAAAAGGTCACAAACTGATCAGACACAAGGAACCCGTCCTTAACCATTATGGCTCACTGCTCACAGCCAACATGTGTCTTCATTGGTTGTAGGTCTTACTCTTCTACAAAAGTGCTGTCGTCGTGTTTTACAGATCCAGCTGACAATCCAAAGTCGACCTGGGAGTAATGGCAATGAAGGGTGCTCCATACATTTTTTATTTGTAATAATCATATCGTTAATCAAATAATGATAAAATAAAATTGTTACTTCTACGTAAATAATATTGTTGATAATATTTCTAACTAAATAATGCCCGTACACATACACATTCACTCATGCATACACACACACACACACATATGCGTACATACACGCACACACACACTCACACACACACATTCCTTCCTCTTTTCATCCTATCGCACACAGTTGCATAGATACAGGCATTTGCGTGGGTGTGTGCACAAATGAGATATACATCTCTATGTACCTCATGCAGGTACACACAGACACAAGTGTAATACGCGTTCTCTCTCACACACGCTCAAACACATTCCCCTTTTTTTCTATCCCCGAACATACAGTCCCATAGACACAGACGTGTACACAAATGGGACATACATCGGTATGTACCTCATACAGGTACTCACATACGAACACAATTCGCTTGCACACACATACACCCTCACACAACCACTAGCACACAGAAACACATACCTTCGCTCCCTCCCACACTCAACTTTCTCTATCTCAAAAAGTCACACGCACGTGTGACTTTCTATCACCAATGCTTGGATTAACTAAGTCATTTTAAATTTATCGTAATCTGTTTTCTCACTCTTTCGTTTTCGTCTCAGAAAATCCCTCTCCGGTTTCACATTCCAGGTTTTAACAGAAACTGTCTTTGCTGGAAAATTTAGGCAGGATCAATAACATTTTATTTTATTTTATTTTTTAATCGTGCAGCAAAATAGAAAATTCAAGTCACACCTTCAGGGACGGTTGTATGTAAATTATGAAATCAGTTCAGAGACTGGACCGAACCGGTTCCTATTTTTTTTAACCTTGGGTATTTTAACACCTGGTTGAATTTAATAGATCTCAAGATTATTTTGATTTTTTTCTGCATTCCTTTCCATTATTATTATTTACTGATTAGAGTTTTTCACATCAGCGTTAGCTGATGGTCTTTCACTGGAGTTTGAGTGACAGCAAGTCTCCTCAAGTCTCCAGGACTCCTCTCAGTATCCTGGCGGATCTCAAAAATTCTATAATCTGGATAGTCTCGATTCTTCGTTTGATTTCCAATTCCTCTAGTCTTTTTCCAATCATTTTAAAACCGTTCCAAGTATTCTAATTACAACAGGTATCACTGTCATCCTTTTGCTCCGCATGAGTTTTTAACATCAGTGTTAGCTGATGGTTTTTCACTGGAGTGTGAGTGACAGTAAGTCTCCTCAAGTCTCTAGGACTCGTCTCAGTATTCTAGCCGTCCTCAGCAAAGCTGTCGTTTGGATAGTCTCCACCCGTCCGCTAATTTCCAAGTCCTCCAGGCCCTTTAATAATCCTTTAGTTACTGTGCCTAACGCACCAATCACAATTGGCGCAATCGTTACTTTCATGTTCCACAGCTTTTTTATTTCTCTAGCAAGGTCGAGGTACTTATCCTTCTTTTCACTTTCCTTCCGATTTATTCTGTTGTCCGCCGGGACAGCAAAATCGACAATTTTGCAGATTCTCTTTTTTTTGTTGATGATTATGAGGTCTGGTCTTCTGGCCGAGATTAGGTGATCCGTTTGTATATTAAAGGAGTTTATGCGAGTCATTTTCTCCATTTTAAGTTCTACTTTCGAGTTCTTAGAATCCTTCGCCGGGTCTTTACCCCAAAATAAGTGAATCTCTGTATTCTATGTATTATTGTTTTTTGCTGCCACATTTGGGCGATATTATTATTATTATTGTTGTTGTTTTTGTTATTATTATTATTATTATTATTATTATTATTATTTACTCATTAGAGTTTTTCACATCAGCGTTAGCTGGTAGTCTTTCACTGGATTTTGAGTGACAGTAAGTTTCCTCAAGTCTCCAGGACTCTGCTCAGTATTCTGGCCGTTCTCAGTAATGCTGTACTTTAGATGGTCTCAACTCGTCCAAACCTGATAGGGCCCTATCTATAGGTTAAATAGAACTAACTGCATACTTATGCTAAACTGAATATCTTGAAAAAGAAATGTTTTTTGACAATTGAACCGTGCTTACATTTGAACTGCGTGTTTGAGCTAAACTGAATTATTTCAAATAGAACTGTTTTTTTTTTTTTACATTGAAACTGTATTTACACTAAACTGAATTGTTATATATAACTGCTTGAATAGTTTGAAATAGAAATGTTTTGACAATTAAACTGTACTTACATTTAAACAGTGTGCTTATGCTAAACTGAATTGTTTTAAATTGAACTATTTTTGACATTGAAACTGAATTTACACTAAACTGAATTGTTATATATAACTGCTTGAATAGTTTGAAATAGAAATGTTTTTTCAATGAAACTGTACTTACATTTAAACTGCGTGCTTATGCTAAACTGAATTGTTTTAAATTGAACTATTTTTGACATTGAAACTGTATTTACACTAAACTGAATTGTTATATATAACTGCTTGAATAGTTTGAAATAGAAATGTTTTTGACAATTAAACTGTGTACTCACGCTAAACGGAATCGTTTTAAATAGAACTGATTATTTACATTAAAATGGATTTGGCATTAAATAACCTACAAAGGTTGATATGCAATAAAACTCAACAAACCAAACCATCAACTCGTCCTTCAACTTCCAAGTCCTCCAGTACCTTTAGTAATCCTTTAGTTAATGTACCAAAAGCACCAATCACAATTGGTATAATTGTCACCGTAATGTTTCATAGTTTTTTTCAATTCCCTAGCAAGGTCGAAGTACTTATCCCTCTTTTCACATTCTTTCAGTTTTATTCTGTCGTCAGCTGGAAAAGCAAAGTCGACAATTGTTATTATCAATATCATTTACTCCTTTAGAGTTTTTCACATCAGAGTTAGCTGATGGTTTTTCACTGGAGTCTGAGTGATAGCAAGTCTCCTCAGGTCTCCAGGACTCGTCTCAGGATTCTGGTTGTTCTCAGCATTTGGATAGTCTCTACCCGTTCGCCAACTTCCAAGACCTCCAAGCCTATTAATAATCCTTTAGTTATTGTGCCTAAAGGACCAATCACAATTGGCACAATCGTTACTTTCTTTGAGAGCTCATCAAATTAGCGTTAGCCGATGGTTTCTCTCAGGAGTTTGAGTGACGGCAAGTCTCCTAAAGTCTCCAGGACTCTTCTCAGTATTCTGGCCGATCTTATCAATGCTGTAGTTTGGATGGTCTCTACTCGTCCACACATCATTCGAGCACCTTTAGTGGTCTAATGGTCAGCAAGCTTGACTAGCAAACCTACACGAGAGAGTCTCATTGGGTGCCCAATTCATTTGGCCTAGTGCCACATCGAAGCAAAGAGCTTTGTAAATTACTAAGCCCAACAGTCCCTGTGCCAATTCTTTGGTGACTGTATTTTTATTATTATTATAAAACTTGAAGGTTTTTCACACTAGCATTAACTAGAGGTCTTTCACTGTGTTCTAAGTAACGGCAAGTCTCCTCGAGTCTCTTGGACTTCTCTGAGTATTCTAGCCAACCTTAATACTATGGTCTAGAAAATCTCAATTCTTCCTCTGTTTTCCAATGTTGTGTAGTGGCATAATGAAAAGGCAATGACGCTTTTATTTATAGAAATATTTCCCTTATTTGTTACTCGAAGGGTCAAAATTGGCTGGAGATGTGAGAAAAAAACAGAGACGAAGGACCCGGACACAGACTGACGGAGGACTGCTATATTGACACCTTGCTTTACCGCGTTGTGAGTCAATGCCTTACGTCTTTTATTCTTTAACAGGCTGCTCTCCCCTCAGACTCTCGCTGACTGCTCGCTTCTAACTGAGCGAATGACCCTTCTATCTGTGGGTATCTGTATATGTGTAATTTCCAACGCCAAAGCATTCGTCCCGGTTGTCAACCAAAGTGACTTGCTTCCACTGTTCTTTTGTTTACACAGTCGGAAGATCCTGTTTAGAAATCTCTAATTGACAGGTTTTCACAGGTCAGTATGCCACACTAGTTCCCCTAGTCTTTTTTTCAAAACATTTCGGGAAAGATCTAAGTGCTCCAACTACAATTGATATCACTGTCACTGTTATGTTCTATAGTTGTTTTTTTTTTTGTTTTTTTTTTAAGGTTTTTAATTTTCCTGGTTAGGTCCCAGTGTTTTTTTTACCAATTCCTTGATTTTCACACGGTGGTCAGACAGAACGGCAAAAGCCACTTCATGACCAGTTCTTTTTTTTTTTACTTGTTGATTGACACAAGGTCAACATTTCTGGTCGAGTACCCCTTGTAAGTTTTTAGATTTTTTTTTTTTTTTTTTTTACTTGAGCATTAGTGACAGCATTTCTCCCCAGGTCATTAGGACTCATCAAAATATTCTACCTGACCTCAACATTGCCGTGGTCTGGATTGTCTTAATTTATTTTGTTAGCTCTAATTTGCCGAGTCTCTTTGCCAAACTTCTGGAACATTCCAGAAAGACTAACTACAGTTGGTATCATCGTTATTCTTATGTTCCACGTCATCTTCACCTCTCTAGCAAGGTCCAAGTATGTGTCTATCATTTCGGTTTGGCTGGGTTTGGTTTGGTTTAATGGCATATCAATCATTGTAGGTTATTTAATGCCAAATTCTCTTTATACATATATATCAAATATATAGGATTTGCTTTGGCTGGGTTTTATGGCATATCAACCATTGTAGGTTATTTAATGCCAAATCATCTTTATACATTAAATATACAGGATTTTATCTTTATACATTAAATATATAGGATTTGGTTTGGTTGGGTTTTATGGCATATCAACCATTGTTGGTTATTCAATGCCAAATCCTTTTTATACATATATATTAAATATATAGGATTTGGTTTGGTTGGTTTTTATGGCATATCAACCATTGTAGGTTATTTAAAGCCAAATCCTCTTTATACATATATATATTAAATATATAGGATTTGGTTTGGTTGGGTTTTATGGCATATCAACCATTGTAGGTTATTTAATGCCAAATCATCTTTATACATTAAATATATAGGATTTTATCTTTATACATTAAATATATAGGATTTGGTTTGGTTGGGTTTTATGGCATATCAACCATTGTTGGTTATTCAATGCCAAATCCTTTTTATACATATATATTAAATATATAGGATTTGGTTTGGTTGGTTTTTATGGGATATCAACTATTGTAGGTTATTTAATGACAAATTCTCTTCATACATATATATTAAATGTATAGGATTTGGTTGGGTTTGGTTTTATGGCATATCAACCATTATAGGTTATTTAATGCCAATTCCTCTTTATACATACATATTAAATATATAGGATTTGGTTGGTTGGGTTTTATGGGATATCAACCATTGTTGGTTATTCAATGCCAAATCCTTTTTATACATATATATTAAATATATAGGATTTGGTTTGGTTGGTTTTTGTGGGATATCAACCATTGTAGGTTATTTAATGACAAATTCTCTTTATACATATATATTAAATGTATAGGATTTGGTTGGGTTTGGTTTTATGGCATATCAACCATTATAGGTTATTTAATGCCAATTCCTCTTTATACATACATATTAAATATATAGGATTTGGTTGGTTGGGTTTTATGGGATATCAATCATTGTAGGTTATTTAATGCCAAATCCTCTTTATACATATATATAAAATATATATGAATTAGTTGGGTTGGTTTTTATGGCATATCAACCATTATAGGTTATTTAATGACAAATTCTCTTTATACATATATATTAAATGTATAGGAATTGTTTGCGTCGGGTTTTATGGCATATCAACAATTGTGGGTTATTTAATGTCAAATTTTCTTTATACATATATATTAAATATATAGGATTTGGTTGGTTGGGTTTCATGGTATATCAACCATTGTAGGTTATTTAATGCCAAATCCTCTCTATGCATATGTATCAAATATATAAGATTTGGTTGGGTTGGGTTTGGTTTTATGGCATATCAACCATTGTCGGTAATTTAATGCCAAATCCTCTTTATATATATATATTAAATATATATGATTTGCTTTGGTTGGGTTTTATGCCATATTAACCATTGTAGGTTATTTAATGCCAAATCCTTTTTCTTTATTATGTATACTAAATATATATGATTTTTAAACATTTTGTTCATAGCTTTTTTTAAATGAGCTAAAGCTCATTTTTGCACACAGATAAAGGGTTTCAATTTTGCTAATATTTATAATTCTTTTCAATATAAAGCATCTGTTCTTGCACACAGTGAAGTGGTTACAAATATTGCTATTCAACACTAATCATTCGATTCAACATTACTCATTTGTTTGCACACAATTAAATGGTTCCCATTGTTGCCTTGCTCGCC
The DNA here is from genome assembly GCA_963585895.1 of Sepioteuthis lessoniana. Taxonomy (NCBI): domain Eukaryota; kingdom Metazoa; phylum Mollusca; class Cephalopoda; order Myopsida; family Loliginidae; genus Sepioteuthis; species Sepioteuthis lessoniana. The sequence continues at coordinate 37,519 of CAUZXS010001819.1, forward strand.
AATTATTGTTATATCATGACAATTCAATAAACATCAGTCATTACTTTACACACAGTTAAATGATAAAACAACTCTTTTTCTAACTATTCAATTTAGCATAAGTCAACTTCCCTAGTTCTAAGTATTACTATGTATCACTAACAATTCAATTAAACATCAGTCATTTTTTTACACACAGTGAAATGATCAAACAGTTCTATTTCTAATAATTCAATTTAACATAAGTCAACTCAAGTGGTTCCAAGTATTTCTATGTACCACAAACAATTTAATTAAACATCAGTCATTTGTTTACACAGTTAAATGATCAAACAGTTCTATTTCTAACAATTCAATTTTGCACAAGTCAACAAAAATGAATGTTTTCAAATATTGTTATGTAACAAACAATTGAATTAAACATCATCCATCTGTTTACATACGGTTAAATGATCAAACGGTTCTATTTCTAACAATTCAATTTAGCATAAGTTATTTGCTTGCACACAGTATATATGTCAGACAGTTCTATTTGACCGATTGGTAGAACTCTGTCAGGTGCTGCCACTCCGGGTCAGAGTGGATCTGGGAGCAATGACAATGACGGAGTACTCCACAGTCTCCTAAACTCCAGAATTACTCGATCAGATTCTTTAGTTTTATAGCCAAGACACACATTGGTGGGGGTGTTCCCCGCTGCAAAAATGCAGTCGGTGTATTCTACAGCTCCCGGTTGACTGGGCTGTCTATATATTCATTTTTTTGGGTGGGGGTTACATTTTCACCCTGTGTTCAACTGGAATAGGAAAATCAACTAATGAGTTCGTTTTTAATTAACCCTAACCTGTTTTCCTAGCCGGGATTAAATGGTCCATCTGTATTGTGGTCCTTGCAAGATTTTCATATCAATATTAAGGGGTGTTTTACCGGCTCTTTGGCCTAGTGGGTAGAGTGTTCATCAATGTTCCGGGAGACCTGGGTTCAATCCCAAGCCGAGTCATACCAAAGACTTTGAAATTGGTACTTGATACCTCTTTGCTTAACACTCAGCAATCTAAAGCACATATCAAGTGTAAAGTGGAACAATCAAGAAAAAGGAGTTGCGCCCTCTCCTACATCTCGGTGTAGTAGCTATTGAAAAGGGAGCCTTCTGGTCACCCTCGACTAAAGGTCACCAACTTTACTTACTACTCCTCTAAAATCAATGTGACGGCAAGTCTCTTCTGCTTTTGCCAGTCTCAGCATTATTTGTGGTCTGAACAGTCACAGGGTTTTTTTTTTTCGGATTTCAACGTCTCTTCATTTTCTTTTCTTGGTTCTTGGGTAATGTTCCACGTGTCTTGACTGTGGTTGTTATCACCGTAATCTTCATAATCCCTAACTAATTCTAACTCTCTAGCAAAATCCAGGTATTTTGCTTTCTCTCTCTCTCTCTCTTTCTTTTCTTTCTCTCTCTCTCACTCTCTCTCGCTTTCTCTCTCTCTTCTTTAACTCTCTCTCTCTCTTTCTCTCTCTCTTTCTCTTTCACTCTTTCTCTTTTTGTCAATCTGTCTGTCTGTCTCAGTATTGGTACCTCTTTCTCTCTCTCTCTCTCTCTCTCTTTCTTTTCTTTCTCTCTCTCTCTCTCTCTTCTTTAACTCTCTCTCTCTCTTTCTCTCTCTCTTTCTCTTTCACTCTTTCTCTTTTTGTCAATCTGTCTGTCTGTCTCAGTATTCGTAACTCTTTCTCTCTCTCTCTCTCTCTCTCTCTCTCTTTCTCTCTCATTCTCTTTCTTTGTCTGTCTGCCTTTTTATCGGTCTCTGTCTCTCTCTCTCTTCTCTCTCTCTCTCTCACTCTCTCTCTCTTCTTTAACTCTCTCTCTCTCTCTTTCTCTCTCTCTTTCTCTTTCACTCTTTCTCTTTTTGTCAATCTGTCTGTCTGTCTCAGTATTGGTACCTCTCTCTCTCTCTCTCTCTCTCTCGCTCTTTCTCTCTCATTCTCTTTCTTTGTCTGTCTGCCTTTTTATCGGTCTCTGTCTCTCTCTCTTCTCTCTCTCTCTCTCTCTCACTCTCTCTCTCTCTTCTTTAACTCTCTCTCTCTCTTTCTCTCTCTCTTTCTCTTTCACTC
>CAUZXS010001820.1:0-28487 GCA_963585895.1 Sepioteuthis lessoniana
GTTTGTGCTAGACATCCTGCTTTTGCACGGCCATGTGTGGGGGTCCATAAGAGTACATCTCTTATGAGTTCATCCCTGCTTCTCCAGCAGTGTCCTGCATGTCTGGTTCGTCTAACTTGAATAGTTTTCGTGATGGGGGCAGGTGGCCGTACAGTTGGTGTCTTGTGGGGTGTTGCCGCCAGGACTTGGTCAACATTGCATGTAGCATTCTTGTGTAATTGCTGTCTAGCTTCTTCTCCAGCTGTTTTGTTAGCGTCCATGTAGTGCAGCCATATAGCAGTATCGATGTGACCGCTGCCTGGAAGAAACTACGTTTCATTTTATCGGTTAGGTCTGATTTCCATATAATCGATAGCCTATTGATAGCTGTCCATGCTTTCGTTAACCTCGTTTCGACGTCCTTTTCGGTTGATTCGACGCTGCTTCCTATATATATATATATGTATATATATATATATATATATATATATATATATATATATATATTTATTATGAGTGTTGGTCATCATTTCATTCAATTTCATTCCACCTTATCAACTGATGAATGTTAATATGAATGTTTATATATATATATATATATATATATATATATATACATATACATATATATCGATGTATTTTTATATATATATATATATATGTATGTATTTATATATATACATATATATGTATGTATTTCTATATATATATATATATATATATATATATATATATATATATATATGTATTTATTTATATATATATATATATATATTTATGTATGTATTTCTATATATATATTCATTTATCTATATATATATATATATATATATATATATATATATATATAAAAGGAAATACATGCGGAACCACCTTTCCATGTGATTATGTAAGATACAGTTACTGTAAACGCATAATAACATCAACCGCTGAAAGTAAACGCATTTTTTGTGTTTTTTTTTAAATCACAAACTGCACACTGGAAATGACGATTAATGTCCAATGTAGTCTCTGCTCTTAATTGATCTGGCGTATATATATATATATATATATATATATATATATATATATATAATTCTCTTAATACCCTGTCCAGTGGCAAAAGCTGCTTGGTAGCGCCAGGAGTGGCAGTACCACCTCGAGCTACGGAAACTGTGTTATCACCCCTAGTTGGTGGCTGATTAGTGCATGGTATCACATGTGCTTTCACAAGTTGTATGATAAAAAAAACAAAATATGTATATTTATATGTGTGTGTATATATATATATATATAGGACATGGTATTTCACTTGCTTTCAAACGATGTATGATGAAGAAAAAAAAATTATATATATATATATATATATATATATATATATATACAGTCATATATATATATATATATAAAGACATATATATACATACACACACACACACACACATATATATATATATATATATATATATATATATATATATATATACACACACACACATATTTGATTATATATATATATGTGTGTGTATGAGTGTGTTTCCATGTGTATATATAGATATACACTTTATACATTTATATATATTTATTTATCCATGATTAAGATAAAAGTATATATATATATATATATATATATATATATATATATTAGCATTTCATATATGTTAATTCAGATCATTGCTTTTACTTACTCCAGAATAATTTTATAAGGACCATTTGTACAATTTTTTTTAGGTTATGGTGACCTTTTTTTAAATATAAATTTGTCATTTGAGCTAATTTTACTTAGAATCAATTTGAAAATTCCTCATCCATAAAAATATATTTACTCTATCGTTTTTTTGTGTCCTCATTCCAATTTATGTCTATTAATCATTGCATTATAGTTTTTATCATTTCTATTTTTTAGCCATTTGTAATTTTGTGAATTTCCGAAAATTTCTACTTTCCCATTTTTTTCAATTTCAGAGGTTTATATTTTGAAATTAGTTTTGCTACCCGCCTTCAAAAGATTGTTTTACCCATCACCATCCTAAGTTATTTCAAAATTTCGTAGAAGCAATTTTTTCAATTTGATGCCTTTTAAGAATTACTAAGTACAAATCTGAGAAAAAGTACCCATGTAACAGGCTTTCTTAGGTAATTTTTTAAAATTTCAATGTTTAAAAAGCTCAAACTCCATGACTATATGTTTAAAATACCTCCCATCTACTTCATTTTGATGATAACTTTTGAGTAGTCAAACAAACATTCAAAATCTATATCATTTAATGTGTTTTACATCCTTAATGAGACAAACAATATATAAGAAAATAATATATTCTGGAAAATATTTAATATTTTCTAAGTTTTTGTTGTCATTGACTAATTGCGAAAACATTATGACTATTTAAAAAAAACATATATATGTTCTTAAAGTATATTTAGATGTGAGTTTAAATTTTTTCAAATAAAATATTTTCATCAATCCTAATTTTTGAATTAAAACAGCCTGCAAATTCTATATGATAAATAAAACATATTGTAATATAATCCATGTAGTTTTCTAATTTATTTATTTTTTATTTAAATTTGATTTTTTTTATAAAAGAAAAGTCACTGATAATCTATTAATATGTAATATATTTCAGATTTGTTGTTTATTATTTGCAAATTTAAAAAACAATTTTATAGCTAATTTTTTCCCTTTTTTATGAAAAGGTCAATTTTTTTTAATTTTTGCACTTTAAGAACCTGTTTTAGCTGTAAAAATTTCTTTTAAGAAGAGTAAAGAAGACTAAAATTTTAGAAATTTCATATTCTTTCACTGAGAAGCCTTTTTTTCTCAGTGAAGAAAGCGAAAGGTCTGCATAAAGTTAGAATAAATCCCTAAAATTTATTACTTTTTTCATCCTTTTTACATAACCATATTTAATAACAATCATAATAACAATAAGACAAATATTTTGTCAAAAATTTAATAAACCTTAATTTATTTTATTTTCCTTTTACAAATCAAAATTAGCTAAAAGGTTTGTAAAAAAAATTAAAAAATAGTAAGCACCAATCATAAATTATATTGTATATCTATAACAATGTACAAAGTAAAGTTAACAACCATAGTTGAGGGCAACCTGAAGGTTCCTTTTTCGATAGCTACTACACCAAAGTGTAGAGGAGGGTGCTGCTCCTTTCCCAGGATGGCTCCACTTTATCCTTGATCCATACCTTATAATGCTGTGTTAAGCAAGGTGACATCAAGTACCATTTTTTGAGTCTTTGGTATGACTCGACTTTGGATTGAACCCCAGTCTCCTGGAATATTAGCAAACACTCTACTCATTAGTAAAGTAAAGTCAGTGACCATAGTCGAGGGCAACCAGAAGGCTCCCTTTTCAATAGCTTCTACACCGAGGTGTAGGGGAGGGCGTTACTCCTTTCCTTGGATTGCTCCACTTTACCCTTGATACATACTTTATATTGGTGAGTGTTAAGTAAGGAGGTATCAAGTACTATTTTTAAAGTCTTGGGTGTGGCGTGACCTGGGACTGAACCCAGGTCTCGCAGACCATTGGTGAATACTCTACCCACTAGGCCAACATGTTGGGTTAGGCCAATGGAATTATTGATTTTTTTTTTACAAAATTTTTTTTAAATAGCTTTTATGTCAAAAGTAGGAAAAAAATTAGAAAATAGTAATATGATTTTATATTAGATATCTATTCATTATTTATTAAATAGTTATAAAAAGTTTTTGTTATATTTATAAAACACAGTACAATATAAATTTATATACATTGCATATCCATATTGGATTAATATATTAAAATTTATTATTCTATTTCATTCTTTTAATTAATTTTAAATTTTGGCGTAAGACTAAATTTTAGTGATCAAAATTTTAACTATATTATTATAACAACTCCTAATCTTTTCAGTAAAGAAAACAAAGAGTCAGATTTTTTTTACTCTTTAAAAGTGAAACTAATTTATGATGAGCGTAATTATTTTCTAAATGCTGTTATTAAAAATGTATCCACAATATATACACTAAGTCTTATTTGAATTTATATTTACAACAGCAAAGATAAACAAATATTTTCTATGATTAATTGGAATAATTAAAAAAGACAAAAATTAGCTTACTTATAATTATCATATTCAGTTAGAATTATATTTTATTAAATAATACTTTTGTAATCTCTAAAAATTTTATTTATTTGGTTGAGATAATCATCACCATAATCCTCAAATTTTAAACAATGGAAAATTTTGATACAAACTGGATGTAATACCTGGTAATTTTTGGTAAGAGGTCAAGACTTGGATCACAACTAGTTATCTTATAATTTTTATCATCAATTAAAAATTTATATGGACTAGTAATTGCTATTATAAAAGATGAAGCCATGTAACAAAAAAGATTTACAAATATAATTTTTATATCATTTTTTGGATTTAATATTATTCTCTAAAAAATTTCAGTTTTGCAGAGAAATATTTTTACAGTTGTGACAGAATATCACCTGGGTATCGGGTAGAGGTGGCTGCATGATGATACACAAATGGAGAGAGGGAAGCATTTAAAATAATAATTTTGAAAATCTGACCAGCAGTGAGTTGGTTGGAAAAATGACTTCCAAGTAGCAGCCATTAAATTAGGGATGAAAAGGGGGAAAAAATATGTCCGGAGTTTAAAGAGTGATTGACACCAAATTGTCTTGTTTGAAAAGTTATGTCCAGATTTAAAGAGTGGTTAGCATCAGATAAAAAATGATTGAAACTAATCTCTTCTTTATGGGTGGTGCTTCTTTCCCAAGTAGAAATTGACCTTTTGATTGGCTGAGGTAGGAGTGACTGTTGACTGGAGGTGGATTGTCAAAAAAACATTCATTGTTTGATCCCTTAATCAGTTTGAAAACATCATAATCGGCTGGAATAGCAAAAGAAAAAGACACTCTGTAATACCATCACCAAAATTAAGTACTACCAAAGAGGAACTTTATAAACGGGCTCTTTCTTTTCTTTCCCTTGTATATAAGAAAAAACAATAAACCTTATTGTTAAGCAGATTTGATCATTTCTTTGAAATTGTGCCAGTTTTGATCTAACCATGTAAAGGGTGCAAGAAATACAAGTCACCACACCTCACAAGAGACCTGATGTACTTGTGTAGATATAATGAATTATTTCAAGAGTTCATCACTAGACCTCACCGTTACATCAAGAGTTTGGAGTTTTGGTTACCCTAACCAGTCTGCCAGTGAAAAAGATTTCATTCTCAACAAACAGGCCGGGCTTAGATTTGGTTTAGTTTCTTTGTTTAATGGCATATATACCCTTGTGGGTTATTTAATGCCAAAGCCATCCTTGTAGAACACTAGTGGTACTACTTAAGCTATAGTTGTTTGGTATAAGGTTTGGTTTGGTTTCTTTGTTTAATAGCATATTTGTGGGTTAATATCAAAGAAGGACAGTAGTGATACAATATTCAAGAAGAACAATAGTGATACTATTTAACCCATAGCTGGGAGGATAAGGAGGTTCATACCTTATGCAAAGGTTATTAGTCTGAAAGTGAATGTAATAGCATAACTACTATTTATCCATAGCTGGAGGGAGAATAGTTAAATTCATGTCCTTCTTAAGGGTATCAACACTATGTGAAATACAAACAGCCCTATTCACTTCCTATGAAGGCAACCATTACACTACAAGTGTCTCCTAATTGAGACATAAAGATTGATGAGATTAATAATTCAGTATATCTAATTTAGTAAACCAGCTCCAGGGAGACCTGGGTTCAATCCCAGGTTGTGTCATACCAAAGACTTTAAAAATGGTACTTGATACCTCCTTGCTTAACACTCAGCGATATAAGGTACATATCAAGGGTAAAGTGGAGCAATCCAGTGAAAGGAGTAGTGCCCTCCCCTTCACCTCTGTGTAGTAGCTATTGAAAAGGGAGCCTTCTGGTCACCCTCGACTATGGTCGCCAACTTTACTTACTTTATATCTAATTTGCTCATCATTCTCTGGACAAAAGCAAAGACAACTATTCCATTTGTAAATATCTATATGAAATATGAAAGCTCTTTTTTTTATCACTTTTGTTAAGGATCCACAAATGTTTTTTTAGATAATATAGTTCCATTTCAACATCAGGTCCAGGCAAAACTAGTAGTAAACCTTAGCCACATGGAAAAAAATAGCCACCATCTCCCACCCCTACCCATAGATTTCAAACCACTCATCAAGAAACTTTTGTAATCAGTATTTTTTATAATGATATTTATTTGCTAAGCTTAGCTTAGTTTTGGCACCAGGCTAAAAGTAAAGAGTACCCAATAAGAATCAAACTTGTTAACAATGGTCCGCTTATCTAGCTTCCTAACCATTACACTACATGAGGTTTATTATGATGATATTGATGCTTCTTTGAAAATTGTGTCAGCAATTAGTTGAGATTTTTAATTGTTTGTAATGGCTTGTTTACAAGATGAATTTGTTCAAGAAGTATTTTTTGTAAAAATTGAATAGGTTGCGGTCACCACTGTAATAAAGAACTGCTTTTTTTTAAATTTAATTATAGGAATACTCATGTTTGTAATAAACATGTATATATCTTGGTATTGTTTTGATAATGGTTTAGTGAAATTTATCAATAGATTACATCAAAAGAGAAATACAAGCAAGACAGAAATAAAAAATATACATATTTAATTACATACAAAAAAGATGTCAATTATAAAATATATGTACATATATACAGAACAGAAATACTCTGACTGATTTCAACCAAAATATAATTGAATCTCTTTCTAATTTCATTTTGTCTGTTGTAACTCTAATTTGGATGCTAGCTAGTTATAGCTTTGTAAGAAAATGTATTTATTTTTGTTCTAAATACACTCTAAGTTTCATATTTCAAAACATATTGGAAATTATATAGAATCTTATTTTTGATCACTTGTAACAGTGTTCTCTCAAGTCTTCCATACAAAAAAAATATGAGCAAGTTGTCTGGAATAGGCCCACTTAAAATCATAGGCTTAGACAATATGGCCAACTGCTTGTTTCTATCTGCCCAGCTCTATTAAACATAAGTATATTTGAATACCAGTATGTTTTAATATAAGTATGTTTTTAAATGTTTGAAGTTTGCAATTAGTTTATGTTAAGTTATAGATAGTCATATTTAAACAAAAACTAGTTTAAATTTAGGGCTCAATAAAGGTAAGTTTTAATTTTGATTAAGTTTAGTTTAAACTTAATATCTCAGTATGGCATAAATTTAAGGATGGTTTTGGCATTAAATAACCCATGAAGGTTGATATGTTATTAAAGAAAGACAATAAAAACACCAAACAACTATTATCAAATGAGCAAATTATTTATCTTAAGAATAGTTAATTGAAGCTATAAGGATGATGATGACCATTATCATCATCATCATCATCAGTAGTTATCTGAAACCATATAATTGATTGCAAAAAGAATAAAGGGTGTCTTCAGTATTCAATAACCCAACAAGGATTGATATATCACAAAACCAACCAACTATATACTGTATTACTTGAATAGTGATCCAAAAAATGTGAATAAACACATCACTAAATGTTAGCCATTAAAATTGAATTCGTCCATAACTAAATGCCTAACTTAAGAATACATTTTTATCTAAATATGTAGTAGGCAGAAACAAAAGTCTTACCTGAGCTTCAAACCAGGGCCAGTGTTGGGGTCTCATGCTCTTCCTAATCTATAATACAGTGGGCTCCCTCTCTACTACATGTCAATTTTCATAAAGTAGTATTCATATAAAATATATTAAACCCACCTATCTGGGGGTGCCAAGCAACCTGAAGCCTCCTCTAGTTGAGTGGGTTGGGGTCAGTATATGCTGGCTCTGCTTGAGACCTCTACAGAAGAAAGTAAAAACTGTTTTGCTTGTGGCATTTATATCAAAAATGTCTCCCCCAAGTTATCTGACATTACAAAGGTAGCAGGATTCAGATAACTGGATTCAGAAATGTTTTCTTTTTATTTATTTGTTTAGATATAAGAGGTTCTCAGAAATGACTTACAGTTAAGTCACAAGGAAAGCACTGGTTCCTGTCAGAAGTCAAGCAATGATAAGTCGACTCAGTACTTAGACGGATGACCATCTTGAAACAGCAGGTACTTTAAGTAAGTGTGTGCAAAATTTTGTAAATAATAAGAAGTTTGGTTTGGTTTGATTTGGTTTATTTAATGGCATATCAACCTTGAAGAGCTATTCAGTGCCAAAACCATCCTTGTAGAAGAACAGTTGTGATACTGTTTAATCCATATCTAGGGAGATAAGGGGATTCATCTTTTCTCAAGGGTATTAGTCCAAAAGTGAATGTTATAGTGCAACTGGAATTCAAAATTGCTTAAGATATTGCAACACATTACCCATTATGTCACAAGGTCTCTCCCACCATGAAATTTCTAGAGAATGTTTACACATTAAAGGGATCAGCTATAAATAGCTCATCATTGTTGTTGAATATCTAAATTTTATTACAATAGGTTTGGTTTGGTTTTATGGCATATCAACCATTGTTGGTTATTTAATGCCAAATCTTGTTTTTACATATATATTAAAAATATAAGATCTGTAAATACATTTTGTAGATACACACAGTTCAATGATCAAACAGTTCTATTTCTTACAATTCAGTTTAGTATAAGTGAACAAAGTTTTATGGTTTCAAGTATTGCTATGTATCACTAACAATTCAATTAAACATCAGTCATTTGTTTATGCACAGTTAAATGATCAAATGGTTATACTTCAAACAATACAATTTAGTATGTCATTTGTTTGTACTCAGTTTAAATATCAAATAATTTTATTTAACCCATAGATAGGACCCTATCAGGTGGTACCACTCTGGGCCAGAGTGGACCTGGGAGTAATGGCATTAAAGGGGTATTCCATATTCCCCAAAGCTCCAGCATTACTCGAGCCTCACCATCAGATTGTTTAATGTCATATCAGGACACTCATTGGGACGCCCTAACCAACTGGGCTTTATTACAGAAGAATACTAGACTTTCACCCCTATGATAAAAAATGAAATTTGCTGTTCAAAACCCCAAGTGCACAGGAAGTAGATCAAAGAAGATGAAGAAAGTAACCAAGTCATCACAACAGCAAGAAATGTATAAAATGCTTTTATTCACATTGGGTTACAGCTTAGTTGAGGCCTCAGTTTCAACACCTGATCAAATTTGGAGGTGCTCGTGGTGTAATGGTTATCGTCGTAGGAACTGGACACGGCAATACAAGTTCAAATCCTGGACAGGACTGATACCATTTCACATAGCACTAATACCCTTGGGAAAGGTATGAATCCAATTATTCTCCTTCCAGCTATGGGTAAATAATAGGGCAGGCTGGGTTCTTCAGCCTTGGTGAGGCAACTAGTCTAGGAGAAAGAAAACTGAATTCAAACCTGTTAAACTCTGCTTAAAAATTGACCTTGTATCATATCCTGCCCGAGCGGAGGGGTTGGGTAAATACGATCAAATTTGTGGCAATTAGATTCCTTTAACCAACTTCATGAATATTAGTGACATCAGACCTACTAGGAATTTTACACAACAGAATAGACTGCATTCAGTTCTCTGACTACTTGCTTTTCAACTGATTGACTTCTTAACTCAATTGCCCAACTAAAAAGCACAGTGAATTCAGACCAGAAAAATGTCAGTTCTGATTAAGGTATCATTTTATTACAATAGAAAAAGTCTCTTCTCTGCACCAGCTGTAGTTTGTAAGAAACCACTTATTAAAACCAAGATTAAACTCAATTACTTCCTATTACTCAAAGACAAAAAAGATATTTGTCTGGTCTTTTCTTGCCCTATGAGATGCTACCATCATCAACTGTCTACTTCTAAACATTTGAGCTACTTCCATAAACTTTATTGCCTAAAAGTATATTACAGACTGTCTTCCATTTGAGAGTTTTTTTAAAATATTATTGGCCATGAAAAAGGTTATTGGAACATTGTTCTTATTTCTAAACTTCTACTCTTTTTTATTAAAACCTTTTCTGAATAAAGGTTAAGGCAAACTATCCAAAATTTGGTAGTGGCACGTATTCTTTAGATTGAATTAACTTTGTGAAGGATAGAAAATAAAAGTTTATATCAGTGATCTTAAGTTTTTTTTTATTATTAAAAATCTTTTACTTAAGTCATCTATGTTTTAAATTTTATGCAAGTCATTTTTAGTTTAAGTTGTGCAGACCCCACATTTGCTGATGTCATTTCCTATGGATTGAAATGTTTGGTTTTCAACATTTAAGAACTCATTCTTGGCATTTATTTTTTACTATTTAACTGACAGCTGCTTGAACTTATAGCATCAAAAAAGTGTACAACCATGCATGTATTGGTTTTTGTCAGAGTGTCAATAAAAATGTGTTAAGGGTCATGTTGCCTTAGTTGTATTTATTACACAAGGTAGCCTGTCATGGCTTTAGTAGTTTAAAAAATTTTAGTGAAATCTAAAATCCGCTCACCAGAGCCCGATCTTTTTCTTGGCTAGTTATTGATCTAAAAAAAATAAATAAATAAATAAATAAATAAATAAAATAAAATAGAATAAAATAAAAGATTTTAAAAAATAAAAAAAAGAAAGAAAGAAAGAAAAGAAGGGAAAAAAAGAAAAGAAAAAAAGAAAGAAAAAGAAAAAAAGAAGAAAAAGAAGGAAAAAGGGGGAAAAAGAAAAAAGAAGAAAAAGAACAAAGAAAAAAAAGAAAAAAAGAAAAGAAAAAAAGAAAATTTCTCCAGCTATTATTGGTTGACATTTGTGTGAGGTATGGGAGTCTTGTAAATGTATGTAGTAGTTTGGTGCAAATGTTTATTTTTTTGTTAAACTCATATGGCCACTTGGAGCCAGAAATTACTTGAAGAGTAACCAAACTAAACAATTTTTTTAAGGGTTAGAGTGTTCGCTAATGGCCTGGGAGACCTGGGTTCAGTCCCAGGTTGAATCATACCAAAGACTCAAAAACTGGTACTTGATGCTACCTTGCATAACACTTGGTATTATAAGGTAAGGCTCAAGGGTAAAATGGAGCAATCCAGAGAAAGGAGCAGCGCCCTCCTCTAACACCTTGGTGTAGTAGCTATCGAAAAGGGAGCTTTCAGGTCACCCTCGACTACAGTCGCCAACTTTACCTACTTAATTCACTCAGTAAAATTCCCCATTTTCTCTGAAGTTCTTTAGTTAATTTCTCTTAAATTTTACTTCTCTAAACATTAATACACCAAAAGTATTCTGATCTTCCCACACCATATCATAATATATAATAGATCCTTGTTCAATGTTTGCATCTCTCTATTTTTTCCATGATTCAATTTACTGAGTTGGTAACTCTTCAACTAAACTACAGCAAATACAAATTCTTGGATAGAGGAATCCTATGGCAAAGTAGCTAATGTGCTAGAGTGTGTCATTGTAGTAAGCAAGTTTGAACTCCAGTTACACCATTATGTCCACTTTCAAACTAATACCCTTGGGAAAGGTATAAACCCTCTTATCCCCCCAGGCTATGGATTAAATAGTACCACTGCTGTTCTTCTACAAGGATCGCTTTGGTATTAAATAACCAATGAAGATTGATATGCCATTAAAACAAAGAAAGTATGAACTCCTTTATCCCCGCAGGCTATGGATTAAATAGTACCACTACTGTTCTTCTACAAGGATCGCTTTGGTATTAAATAACCTATGAAGATTGATATGCCATTAAACAAAGAAACCAAATTTTCTTATAAATGCAATCTTTAGTTAAAGCTTTCTCTTGTATGAGACCAACTTGAGTAAAAAGCTTGTGAAGAATAGTTTTACCATAAAATATCACTTTATTATTGTCCTGTTAACCAGACATTGTCATGATCGTTAGAGTGCCAATGGCCCAGGAGACCTGGGTTCAATCCCAGGTTGAGTCATACCAAACAGTCAAAAAGGATACTTGATACATCCTTGCTTAATACTCAGCAATATAAAGGTACAGATCAAGGGTAAAGTGGAGCAATCCAGGAAAAGGAGTAGCCCCTTCCCCTACACCTTGGTGTAGTAGCTATCAAAAAGGGAGCCTTCAGGTCACCCTCAACTACAGTCACCAACTTTACTTACTTTAATCGGGCCATTGGCCTAATGAGTAGAGTGTTTGCCAGTGGGCTGGGAGATCAAGTTTCAATCCCAGGTTGAGTCATACCAAAGAATTATAAGGTACAGATCAAGGGTAAAGCAGACAATCCAGGGAAAGGAGTAGCGCCCTCCCCTACACCTCGGTGTAGTAGCTATTGAAAAAAAGGGAGCCTTCAGGGTCACTCTCAACTAAGATCGCCAACTTCACTTACTTTATTGTCCTGTTAATCCCACCTATGGGTTAAATAGTATCACTACTGTTCTTCTACAAGGATGGCTTTGGCATTAAATAACCCAGGAAGGATGATATGTCATTAAACAAAGAAACCAAACCAAATTCTTGGTAACATATTAAAGGATTGATGAGTTGAAAGTGATAGACTAAATATTTGGACAATATTTACTCATTTGAGACATGTTATTGTTTGAATTAGTTTCTTGACTTCATAATTGCACCCACCTCAAACAACAGCATCAAGGCATTTATGTATATGTATAAAGTTTGATTAGCAACTACAAATAAGGACTTTTTAATTCATTTTCTGTTTTCTCAACAATTTATAAAATTCTATTAAGAATAAAAAATACATAAATTTTTCATATTTACAAATTAAATTTCAAAGTTGACTAATTAGATGAGTGATTGAATAAACAAGGAAGAAAGGTCTAATTAAACATGCTAAGGCTTTTTTTCCAAGAATATAAACATGGCAGGCACCTTTTTATTGATGAAAATAACTTATTTTTTTCTTTTAAGGTGACTGATTTCAATTTAAAATTGTTTTATCTTAAGTGCAATAGTTTAATATTTATAATATACCATCAATCAAAGGATATTTTCAAAAGATTACTATAAAGATTTTAAAATTCATACGCATTACTTTTTGCTTTCATTTTTGCTTAAAAAAAAAAATAAAAAATAAAAAAAATCAATTCTGAAGAGATACAAAATCCAATGTATGTATAGATTTACTAAACCCTTTCCCCATAGGCAGGATGTGATACAAGGTCAATTCTTAAGCAAAGTAAAGCTGGTTTGAATTCAGTTTTCCTTCTCCTAGACTTGTTGCCAAACTAAAGCTAAAGAGCACAGTCCACCTTACAACTTACTCATAACTGGGGAGCAAAGATATGAATTCAGGCCTTTCCCAAGGACATTAGCGTAAAGTAAAAGACTCATCCAGGATTTAAACTCTGGTCACCAATTTCATTTCCTACAATAATAACCATTACACTAAAATTACCTTCTCAAAACCCAACATATGTAGTATTATCAGATTTTCTTTATCAAAAGGAGAAATTTTTAAAATCTATCTAAATTTAGATAATATTTACTGAACTCTAAGAAAAATAAAAAGAAATTATTAAAAACCTGAAAGCATATTATAGCCATTCATTTTGAAAAAAATTGAAACTTGTACTTAATTCCCTGGGGAATAAGAACAAAAACAAACATAATTTTTGCAGCTATGATATTTGAATATAAAAAAAAGATTGTTATCTAATAATGTTGTTGAATGGCACAGCCAAATGAACTAGGTAATTTGTGTACTATAAGTTCCAAGCAAATAAAGTTCTTAAATTTTAAAGAACTAATGAGGGATTAGATTTTTAAAAGCAAAACAATGCAGTCAGTCTGTGTTAGTTATGTATTTCTAATGAAGGACTCAGAAAACTAGGAAGGGAAAAAGAAAGAATCCATAATAATTTATGTTTGTTTATTTCTTTAAAAAAAAAAATATACATTTGTATCATTAAGTAAGAAAATTACAACTTGGTCAAGATATATATTCCATATAAAGATTTTTAATAATAAATTATTTGTGAACCTCTGAAAAATTAATATTTTCATTATCTTATTTTTCAAACAAGAATCTTTATCTGTTTCTATTAGAATGTTTCAGTCTATAAATTTTTCAGTTTTTAAAAAGTTCTACATATCATAAGTAGGAAAAATACATAAAGAATCCTAAGAATAGAAACATTCTGATAAAGATAATATGTCAAGATAACCATTAGAAAAAAAATGAAATTAAAAAAAAAAGAAGTCAGAGAAAAGTGTTTTAATTTTGATATGATATACCAATAAAATTGCACTAAATAACTGATTTTAAAAAAATCATGTATTACCCGAGGAAAGACCTAAGGGGTTAATTTTGTGAATGTTAAGAATTCATTTGATATTCAATAAAGTTTCAAGCCTATTTTAAAAACTGGATTATATTCTAGTTTTATCTTCAATTAAAAGTGCAAAAGTAAAAACAAATCCAAATAACTTGGTAAATTTTCTCAATGTTAAAACAAAACATGTAAATTATGCAGCAAAAACATTAAACAGTATAGATAATGTAATAAATATCAAAACTTTTGTAACAATACAAATGATTTTTGTAGAAACAATATAAAACAATTATGAGTAATCAGCAGAAACAGGGATGAGAATAAGAAATTCCATTTTCAACTAAGAATTAAGCATATTTTTCCCCCACCTCTCCATGGTCTTAAAAAAGTCTTGGAAATTGTTTCATGAACCTAATATAACTAGATAACGAGTAAATAAATACTTTAATGAGGATTTACAGAATTAATCAGCATAAAATTCACACCTAGTAATTTACTTTCTTGTTATTTTTTTTTTAGAAAGAATTCTATGACAAATTCTTTACTTTTGGTTTAGCCCATTGTATAAGCTGAAAGACCACTGCTAAAGATAATATTTAAATGAACTGAAACAATCCCTTTGAGACAATCATAAGTACATTTTCATTTTAAGAACATTCAACAACAATATTTGACAAATATCTGGTCTGTTTAGATAATTTCTAATTCTTGTCATCTATTGTTGCCAAATTTTATTACTCTAAACACAATTTTCTGTATGGATTTAGACAAAGTGGAAAAATAACCCAAACAAAAATAATAAATAATAAACCAAAGAATTCCATGTAAAAATTCTCATCCCTGAGGAAATCACAAGATAAATAGTTAAAATATGGTTAATAGATGAAAAAAGAAATTTTTTTAAAAATTATATCTTTCAAGACCAGGCATTCTGTTATCAGAATAATAATTATAGAAATAGTAATATTTTCTTATATTTAGTTCCTTTTCTTTCTTTTATCAGTTTTCAAAGTTACACATCTTTCTTATAATTGAACATTTTGTCAATACACTTACTACTTTTGAAGACATATGAGTCACATAAATATAAGTGAATGTAGAATAACTAATATAAACATTGATGAAATGACTATAAAAAAAAAATGACAGTACACTGAAATATAAATAAAAGTAGAAAAACACAAATTGTAAGTTAAGAACAACAAATGTATGATTACTTAACAATATAAAAATGCTTAAAGTAAAAAATATCTGGATAATATAGCAGCAGAAAAATAATAAAGCAATATGTAAAAAAAATTTAAATGAAACATGAAAATGACATTGGTTTTTATAATAAATATTAAGATTTTTTGTGAGCTGATGTATTTTTCTTTATATGAATTCTACCTATTCAATTTCATTAAAAGGGACAGACTGTGCAGAATGTTGTTTAAAACTAAGTTGTTTTCTTATTTTAAAGGGAAAATAATTAAACATGCACATACAAGTACATATAAACATACAGGAAAAATGTAACATGTATAGCAATCTGTAAAAAAAAAAACCAAAAAAAAAACACACACACATTATTCACATCTGATCCCTTTTTGATTAAAATGTATGTATGATGAATTTTTTTTTTTCAGCCAAATATCTTTCCTCGCAATCTTTCTCGATCTTCAAGGTCTTTTTTCTTTGCCAATTCCTCCAAGATTTTAAGCTGTTTTCTAGCATCTTTTGTTACAGTACTGTCTAGTTCTATTACACGTTCAAAATCATTTTTAGCATCTTCTGGATTCCAGGCTCCAATATGTGCTTTACCTCGACGGAATAAAGCTTTCACATTGTCTGAAATTTAAAGATAGAAACATAATTCATAAAATTAACTATACAGGCTCATTAAAATGAAACAATAAATTTCTAACATGTTTTAATTTATTTTAAAAAAGAAACATTGATACATTAACATATTCTTAAAAATTGTTATCTTGAAATAATCTATATATAACACTAATATGAACAGGAATAGACTATTTAGAAAACTAAAACTATTTTCATAATATAGAAAAACATATCATTTTTATATTTATTTATCTATGATATTAGTTGATATATATTATCCATTTTATATAAAAAAATATGGATTTTCAGTTCCTCCAGTCTTTTTCCCAAGCCTTTTGGGACCATTCCAAGCATACCGATTACAATTGGTATCACTGTTACCTTCATATCACACAGTTTTTTTTTAGTTCCCTGGTAAGATCCAAGTATTTGTCTATCTTCTTGCTTTTTTTATTTTCCCTTTGTGGTCGGCTAAAATTGCTAAATCCACTAAATGACAAGCTCTCATTTTTTTTGTTAATTAATACCACCACATCTACTACGACTACTACTACTATAATGAGAATTAAATAAATAAATCTATCTTTTAAATGAAAGTAGAAAAAGAAAAGTTTTATATACCATATCATAAACAAAACATGATTTTTAATCACTTGAAAACAAGATTTGATTTTTAAAACATTGTATTGGTAAAAATTATCCAAACTGTTCTACGATACTCGTCAACATTTTTGATCATCAATTCAATTTATTGTCAAAGTTAGGAACCCAGAACAAAGTAATTTCTTCTTAACTACTTCCTAGAGGTTTAAAATCACAAAAACATTATAAAAATTACGAGATTATTGTATATTAACAGTTTCAGCTATATAAATGATTAAATCATTTTTAAATTTAAAAAATATTTTAGTCAATAAGAATTTCAACAAATTAAAAAAAATATTTACCAGGTTCATGTTTAAGCACGGTATTGCAGTGTTCAATCACAGTATAATATTCATTGGACTTGAGTTTACACTGACAAAAATTGAGTAACAGAGGAATTTGTATTTTGTTTAGTGTTTGCCAAGCTTCATCACCAGGCTTTTCTCTGTAAAATAAAAAGAAAGAATTATTATTATTATCATTATTATTATTTACTCCTTGAAAGTTTTTCAGATCAGTATTAGCTAATGGTCTTTCACTGGAGTTTGAGTGGCAGCAAGTCTCTAGGACTCTTCTCAGTATTCTGGCCGATCTCAATAATGTAGCAGTTTAGATTGTCTTCATTTGTCCTCTTATTCCCAAGTCCTCCAATCCCTTTATTAATCCTTTGGTGACTGTACCAAAACCACCAATTACAATTGGTATAACTGTCACTTTCATGTTCCATAGTTTTTTTCAATTCCTTAGCAAGGTCAAGGTATTTATCCTTTTTTCATTTTCTTTCAATTTTACTCGATGGTCAGCTGAAACAGCAAAGTCCACAATTTTAGAATTCTTTTTTTTTCTGTTGATTATTATAAGCTCTGGTTGTCTGGCCAAGCTTAAGTGATCAATTTGTATGTCAAAATCCCATAGGAGTTTTATTATTATTATCATCATCTTAATTTCTTTAACGTTTTACTTTAACTCTACATTCTACAACTATCAATAAATATTATGCAAAAGCAGGTTCCCAAAAATCTAAGTCCAGGGTATTATTACTTTCATCTTAATTTTAGCTGCTTTTTATTAAAAATCAGCTAAAATTAAGATGAAAGTAGTAAGTATCAATAATTAATATTTAATCCAAGAAATTAAAATACTGTTAAAATTTTTTTTATTTATCTAGAAGTAAAGTTTTATCAAGAATTTTCTTTTGAAAAATTTAATTACAAAACTCATACTGATATTTAATCCATTGAATCAAAAATTTATTGATTAAAAAAATCAAATAAACAGCCAATTAATTGTAAAAATTTTTGAGCCATCAATTCACAAAGAAAGATTGTTTAATTTTTCTTTATTTATAAAGTACAATCAAATGCTTTAATTGATCTGCACAAAGTTTTTACTAATTAGAAATAATAATTTATCAATATCTTTATGCATTTTTAAATAGCAGTTCTAACTATATATCAGTTCTGTTAACATTCTTAAAATATCAAACATTTATCCAAATTGTTTTGAGGGGGAAGTTCTTGAAGCATTGTGGTTAATGCACTAGACTGTAACATCATAATGAGTGAGTGAATTCAAACAAGTTACACTATTACGTTCACTTTCAGACTTGGAAAGTCATGAACCCTCTTATCCCCTAGCTATGGGTATAATAGTTTCATTTGGTTTCTTTGTTTAATGGTATATCAATCTTCATTAGTTATTTAATGCCAAAGTCATCCTTGTTGAGGAACAGTAGTGGTACTATCTAACTGGAGAGATAAGGGTATTAGTCCAAAAGTGAATGAAATAATGAGACTGGAGTTTGAACTTGCTTATTATGATGTCATAGTTCAGCATGTTGCTCACTATGCCATGAAGACTTTCATGGGTTAAATAGTGCCACTTCTAGTCTACAACAAGGATGGCTTTGGCATTAAATAATCCACAGAAATTGATATGTGTTTTAAAAAAGAAACCAAACCAAATTGTTTTTATTTGGATATAGGATGAGATGATACAAAAAAAAATACGCTTTAAACATTAGATACTTACATCAACATTAGTTGTTCTAACATACCAAGTGCTTCACTATATTTTTCAGTTGCTTCATCAGAATTCCCTTCTCTATAGAGTTTGTTACCTTCTTCACGTAATACTTGAATGGCTTCCAACTTTTCAGTTTCATTCAGTTCCCATGCTTCTCGTTTGTAATCACCTGGACTTTCAATCTTTATCAGCTCTGAAATATTAACAGTTTTCATCATTTTCTATATAAACTTTAAGAAAATAAAACAGCCTATTTAAGATGGAAGTAATTCTGTCAGTAAGTAAGTAAAGTTGGTAACCTTAGTCGAGGGTGACCCAAAGCCTCCCTTTTCAATAGCTGAGGAGTAGGGGAGGGCATTACTCCATTCCCAGGATTGCTCCACTTTACCCTTGTGATCCATACCATATAATGCTGAGTGTTAAGCAAGGCGGCCTCAAGTATCATTTTTTTTTTTTAGTCTTTTGGTATGACTCGACCTGGGATTGAACACCGGTCTCCCAGACCATTGGCAAACATTCTACTCATTAGGCCAATGGCCCAGTAGTAATTCTATAAACATCATAAAATACATAAAATCTAAACAGAAGTGTGCAAAATTTTTAAATAGTTAATTGATAACATCCTTCTTCACTTCACTTGTAATCTTGGTTAAAATGTGGTAAGGATAACCTGAAGCCAAAGATTTTTAGAACTTATTTTTTTCAATACAGGTATCATTGAGGAATAAGAAAAGTTATTCCCCTATGATACCTGCATTGGAAAAATAAGAACTAAAAAAGTTTGGTTTTAGGTTACTCTTACCACACTTTTAACCTAGACTATTGAATAATGGAAGCTGCATGAAAAGCAATCTACAAGGCACTGAAGTCATTTCTTGTGTATATCTAGCCACAGTCTATGTGTCTAGGGTATGCCAATATACATGTCCGATGTATACTTAATGGGATTTAAATCTGTCAAGTGTAGGTGCCTATGGATCACCTAGAAATCAAGTGAGTATTCAAGGAACAAGTTTTATGCTGACCATACTCAACAGAAGTTATCATGCTAGAAAAAAAAATATTACCACTACAAAACATGGTAAGCAGAATAATTTGCAACAAGAGTTGTCACTAGCTTGCACAATACCATTTTACTAAAGTAAATTTGGCAACCGTAGTTGAGGGCTATTTGAAAGCTTCCTTTTCAATAGCTACTACACCAAGGTGTAAGGGAGGGTACTACTCCTTTCCCTGGATTACTCCACTTTACCTTTGAAACGTACCTTATAATGCTGAGTGTTAAACAAGGAGGTATCAAGTACCATTTTTAAAGTCTTTGGTATGACTCGACCTGAGATTGAACCCCAGTCTCCCGGTCCATTAGTGAACACTCTACCACTAGGCCAATTACACACAAACTTGAGTATTTGTAGTCCTAGTAAACTTCAAAAGAACACGTAACATCTTGGAACAATACATTTTTAATTTGGTGAAATGATCCCAAGGTAGGGTTAAACAGAACACATGCTATATTACTACAGAGCTGTTACTAACTTGCATAATACCCTGTTACTAAGACAGATAAACCTTTCGTGATCTTCTCCACACACAAACTTGACCATCTGCCTGAAAGAGCTAGAAATGTTAAAATAAATAATTTCCATAATATAATTAATATAGCTTATTACTTTTTAAAAAAGATTCCTGGATATATTTTAAAATTAAATACCATTTTTTTTTGTGAAGGTTTAATTTTCAATCAATTTTATATTGATAAATACCAAATAGAATTTTTGGCAAATTTTGAAGTTTTCTTTAGATAATTTATTTAATTTGTACTTATTGAAGTAAATAAAAGTTTTAAGAGTAAAATTTGTTTAGATTTAACAATGCTGATAACATTTTTGTTGCATGGTAATGATGAAATAACAAAGTTCATATTAAGGCCAGTTTAATGGTTATTTGGTTGGTTGGTTGTTTTATTTTATGGCATATCAACCCTTTTCGGGTCATTTAAAGCCAAATTAAGTCATTTTGAAAAAAGTTTCAAACAATTCAGTTTGTATAAGTACAGTTTTTTTGTTTACACACAGTTAAATGTCAAAACAGTTCTATTTCAGAAAATTAAGTTTAGCATAAGTACACAATTTAAATGTCAAAAACGGTTCTATTTCAAACAATTCAGTTTAGCATGAGTACAGTTTTGTTTACACTCAAATGTCAAAACAGTTTTATTTCAAACAATTCAGTTTAACATAAGTACACAGTTTAAACACACAGTTAAATGTAAAAACAGTTGATTTCAAATAATTCAGTTTAGCATAATCACACAGTTTACTTCTATTTGACCCATAGAGAGGACCCTATCAGGTGCTACCACTTTGGGTCAGAGTAGACCTGGAAGTGATAGCAATAAAGAAGTACCCCACATTCCTCAAAGCTCTAGCATTACTGAAGCCCCACTATATCCACAACACTTGTGGGAGTGTTACCCTTCTGTAGAGATGCAGTTGATGTATTCTGTAGAATACTACAACTGGGTCTCTAATGGTTATTGTTAGTGACTACCAATAGTCACACTCCAAAGGAACACTAGTGGAGACTGAATGACCTTAAAACTTGCCTCTGTGATATAAAAGAATTCAAAGCAATAATCTCCTTCCCTCTGCTCAATGTATACTGACTTATGTAATAGTCTGTCCCATAATAGTAAGTAACATTACTCTAGCAGTATTTTAAAGACCCCAAAATCTTCAAAATTTCTAAAATTAGGGAAAAAAAAAATTCTAAACACAATACAAAGGTTTCTCTCCCATTTGTTTAAATTTAAGAAAATTTAATAAGAAAAGATCTTAAAATGTAAAGAAACTCAGATAATTCAAAAACCAATATAACTTGTTATTTTTTTTCAAATTAGTTCCAAAATTCCTGCTCTTAATAAATATCTGAAGTGTGAAGTCAGTATATTTTAAAAGCTTTTCTTAATGAGGAAGGGAAGTTTTACTTTTGACAGGGTTTTTTTTTAATCTCCATACCTACTTTAGATTTTTTTTTTTTCATACAACTATTTTTTGTATCACTTACCTAGTGTAAAGATAAGTGGTTCTGGTTTTGCTAATAGAGCATCTAAATCTGGATAGCCAAGTCCCTGTTTAGTCATAGACATCATTCCACAGCAATGAGACTTCTCTGGTGGATTGTGGCTGTGACCATGTTCCCTTGAGCGAGCAATGTCACGTAGGCTTTTGGCAACAATAGGATATCCTTCTATGTGCTGAAAGCCAGTGGAAAAATTATATTATTAAAAAATAAACAATACACACAATAACAGTTTACTTTGCCTCTCCCATAAAATTTATTTTGTGACCGAACAGAAACCTAATTTTCAAAGGAAAAAAATTTTAATTCAAATCATAGAATATGTAATATGAGAAGATCTTTTATAATTTGTTAATAAATTATCAAAATATTAGTATAATTTTCATTAAAATTATTAGAATATTTCCATATGGATTGATAATTTAGGATGTGTACTTTGCTTAAGATTGAAAGTGTTGCTTCCTGTATTTTGCCCTCATCTTGCAGCAAATCACAAAGGCAATAGTTTAATGAAATAGCCATGAAAGAAAATAAAACAATGAATATCAAAGACAGTAGATATAGTGTAAAAGTAAGGTGTTATTAGGTTTCAAAGACATGAATATACCATTGGATCATGCAATAAATTTGAGGGAACTGAACGGTCTTAAAGAAAACTGCTAAATCAATGATACAAGTGTCAGGTGGCCAAAGAATTGTTTGTTTTGTTGCTAGACATGACTTGACTAATGAGTCTTAAAGGCTGGTGACCTTGACAGACAGGAATGAGTCTAAACAGAGAGGAGGGGTATGTGAAGGAGAAGGGGAACCAAAATATAGGAAATCATTCAAAGGTCCACTAGAAGTTGGTATCTAATGATAGTTCTTGTTGGGTAGCTCCTGAGTACGTAGATGTTCTTTGATTTATATATTTAGTCTTATAAATTCTGTAATCAAGTTAATCAAAGTTTTGAGTTTTCCTCATCTAGATTCTTTTGAAGAACACTTAAAACTTTTAGTTATATGGATTAGGGTGGTGCTGACCCTTCTGAGTGGTTTCCAGGTAGAAAACAATTCAAATCTTGCAGAGTTCAGTTCTTTGCAAGGTTGAATTTCTGCATTTCTAAGAGCTTAAATGGTAAGTTTTAGCAGAGGGTACTGTTCAACTCAAGGAGAAATTTGGACCTGGTCATCTAAAGTGACTGGGAAAGTGCAGTAGTCTCTACAGGTTTGGTTGCAACATCTGCCAGGTTTTAATCAGTAGGCACACTGTCCCAAAGAGAAGTTTCTGATGTGCTACCCACTATTACGAAGGTAAATGGAAAATCTGCAAGAAGTGTTATAGATGTATCCAAGGATGAACTTGTTGTTGGTGTAAAATCTTAAAATGTCAGATTGAAGATCCAGTTCCTCAGACATAGTTTTGTCAATTTCTGTAGTCAACACAGCAGTTGTAAGTTATCATATATGTGGAGACAGGTGTAATTTTAGCTTTGCCTAAAACGAATTCTAAGTTCATCACTTTGAAATATGCAACAGCAACAATGGTAGGAGTATCTAAAAACACATTCAACTCTACACATTGAGCGTTAGTTACTGAGGTATTCATATAACAATAAGGAAATCTTAAATGTAGCAGCAATGACAATAAATTCTTCCACATGACCTAGTTTCATTCCCCTTTGGCAAAAAGAGATTTATCCCAATCAGCTCAGCTGTACATGAGGTCCCTGAGCAAAAATTTACCCTGTATAGAAATAGTAGCTAGTAAGCTGAGAGGATTGTGTAGTCCGTTTACAGTAGCAAGCACACCTCTGAGTGTAAATGGTTTTGTTAAGTCAGTCAATTTGAAGACAAATGTGTTTTGATTTAAGTTCAATGATAAACCAAGACAGCTCCGTGTGAGAAGTAAATCGAATTCCGCATTAATGTCTTCAAAATTGGTTTGCTTGTTCAGAAGGAGGAAATACTTTCATGACAGAATTGAAGTCAGAAGCAATTTTATGTAGACGAATCTCTGATATTGCTAAAAAAAAATATTCCATAATGCTCCGTTGGCTGATGAAAGGGAGGTAAATCCGTCGTCCACATAAACAAAATCTTATTAAAATTTGCTGCTTCACTAATTTAACGGCTGCATGCAGTGCTGAAGGGTTATTTTCAAACACATGGATTGACATTCTGTATTTGGTAACTGGATTCTCAGGATCATTTTCTTTGAACCTTTGACTTAAGAAAGGCTTCTAGCTTTTAAAATAAAACCTGAAGTTTCCTTGTTTGGGACAGGCAAGAAAACTGTAAAACATCTGTTCCACATTGGCTATTATGGTTATTTTCTCATGTCTGTATTGCAGGAAGACCTCTAATAGAGTGTTGTTAAAGTCTAGGCTGTTAAGTAATACATCATTTAAAGATGTTCCACAATGTTTGGTACTTAAATACTACTCTGATCAGGTCTGGTTTCCAAGGGCGACAGACATTAAATATATGGAGATACCAGCACGCTTCTCCATCCTTTAAGTGGGGTGCGAATTCAATGTTTTTTTCCAACATCTTCCGCATGAAATAGAACAAGTGTTTCTGTTTGATAAATCTCTTCACCAGTGTCTGATGTAATGAGTTGAAGTACCTGACAGATTGTGTTCTGCTGTTAGGTAAGCATTGTCAGGTTTTGCAGAAAGATAGAGGTGCTTCCCACTTTTTTTAGTTGTTGAGTTTCACTTGTCGACCCATAATCCAAACCAAGTAATAGTTGTCTAGTGAAAAGGCAAACTGATAGTTGTCCACTGAGAGAGAATGTCTTCTATGATGGAGTCATCAGTAGAGATAGACAACATCCTGAGCTGGGTATTGGAGAGAGGTTTCTTGTGAATTGACAGATGGCTTGTGCACAGATTGGGATAAGAAGATGATCTACTCTTATTTAAAATCTGAGTCTTATTGAACATATGGGGTGTTGTTGGGTTTGTTTTTCTGTTCTCTTGTGGACTCTCAGTACATCACACTCCAGAAGAAGCTAGATATAGGTAGTAGAATCCAGAGTGCAGATGATTTTACAGTGTGAAAGGAGGTGTGAGAAGTGTTGTTACTTCAGGAGTAAGAATCTCTGACCTTTCATCAGGAATATAAGAGCACTTCATAAGTGTGGGAAGGCTGATCTGTAAATTACCACTAAGAGGTTGGATGATGAAGCTTATGACTTTTCTTCTAGTCATTTTTGTTAGCCCAGCCCTTGTGCATAGAGTGTACACTGTCTAGGGATGGTTCACATTAAAGGCGTCAAAGAATTCCATTTTGGCTAACAATCGATTAATTTAGTCGTTTAGTACTGCTGAGACTTTTGTTGATCTCTTCTCAGACAGGAATAGTTTTACTAAGCAGATTTTTAAACAAGAACGTGATGCAACACTAGATGTTTGTATTACGGTACTTTTTGAGTTCATGTAAGTTTATAAGGAGTTATCTCCCTTAGACACTTGTAAATGGGCGGTGTAAGACAGAAACATGATCGCCTTTTCCACATTCGTACAGTGGACTTTGATAGAGCACACCTTAGTTGTGTGGGCTCTGGAAGAGCAACAATACCTTAACTTTCTGTAGTATCCTCTTTCTTTCACAGCAAACGGTTTGCGTCTGAATGCTCTGCAGAGCTTGAAGGTGCTATTTATCCAAGTTGTTCTAATCATCTATTTTGGGACCAGGTTTCCCTAACCTTATTTCATGTGTAGACAAAGTTGGTCTATTTGCCTCTATTCCTAGATGGTCTTTTGAGAGTGGTATACAGTGTTCAGAAGAAACTAGGTTGTTTGGTTGGTTGGCATATCAACCTTTGTAAGTCATTTAACGCCAAATCCATTTTTTTTACAAATAGTTCTATTTCAAACAATTCAGTTTAGCATGAGTACACAGTTTAATTGTCAAAAACATTTCTATTTCAAGCTATTCAGTTTAGTCAAACAATTCATTTTATTACAAGTATAGATTTTCTCCACACAGTTCTATATTAAACAATTCAGTTTAGCATAAGTGCAGTTTCAATGTTAAAAACAGTCCTATTTCAAACAGTTCAGTTTAGCATAAATACAGTTAGTCAAAAATATTTCTATTTCAAGCTATTCAGTTTAGTTAAACAATTCTGACTCAAACAATTCAGTTTAGTATAAGTATAGATTTTGTTTACACACAGTTAAGTGTCAAAATAGTTCTATATTAAACAAATCAGTTTAGTGTAAATACAGTTCCATTTCAAACAATTCAGTTTAGTGTAAGTACAGTTTAATTGTCAAAAACATTTCTATTTCAAGCTATTCAGTTTAGTCGGACAGTTCTAATGCAAACAATTCAGTTTAGCATAAGTATGCAGTTTAATTCTATTTAACCCATAGATAGGGCCCTATCAAGTGCTACCATTCCAGCCCAGAGTAGACCTGGGATCAATGGCAATGAAGAAGTGCTCTGCATTCTCCAAAGCCCCAGCATCACTGGAACCTCACCATCAGATTGTTTAGTGTCATATCCAGGACACTCATGGGGGGGGTCTTACCCCTCTGCAGAGAAGTAGTCAGTGTATTCTGTAGCCCCAGCCGACTGGGCAAGAAGAAACTAGGATCATTTTAAATGAATACCTACCTCAAAAGGAAAGTGATAAAATACAAGAAAAGAAGAAAGTGCACTATGTGTCTGGCCTTGAATTCACTTCCAGGAGTCAACCATTTCTCCTGTAGACCAAATGGTAACTTATTCACGATAGGATGTAGCCCTCTGCCTATGTTTAAATAGGACAGTTTGTGTAAACTACCATCAATCTGTGTTGCTGCTATCTCTGGTAGCAAATTTCTGAGTTCTTGTATTCTGAAGGGGCCATTGTTGATTGACTGAAGAAAGTCTTCTAGCTTTTAAAATAAAGATTCAAGTTTTGCAGAGGAGGCATAATTCCCATGTAAGTGGGCCATAGTAAGTCTAAATGGCAGACCAGGTTGTTATATAGATGGGTCTTATTCTTTTCCTGTGTGCAGAGAAATCTGGACCTATTTGAATAATAAATCCAGTTCTTCAGTATGTGAAATGCCTGTTTTATGCATGCAGAGGAATCTGGATCTAACCATTTGGATAACAAGCCCAGTTCTTTAGTATGTGAAAT
Source organism: Sepioteuthis lessoniana (assembly GCA_963585895.1). Lineage (NCBI taxonomy): Eukaryota > Metazoa > Mollusca > Cephalopoda > Myopsida > Loliginidae > Sepioteuthis > Sepioteuthis lessoniana. The sequence continues at coordinate 26,946 of CAUZXS010001820.1, forward strand.
GCCTATTTCACATATCAAAGATACAAATCTTACTTTCCAAGATCAGAAGCTTGCTGAGTTGTCATTAAACCCTGAAGTTAGTTTTCTGTAGGCAAGGAACTTGGCTATGTCACTGAAACTGTAGTTTCTATCATCTGAGGTGCTAAAGTTATTTACACTGAGGTTGATAGATTGGCATTGTCCAGGGAACATGACATACATAGATGTTTATCAGCCACTCTTTGAGAAATTACAAATGGTTGGTCAAGTACTAAACAAAAGGTGGCTGGGGCAGATGTTCCTAGTGTTGAAGCTATTGGTTTTGACTTTGAGGATTCATTCTGTGTTAAACTGACCTGTAGGAGTGGAAGGACCTGAAAACAAGGTTGGGAATCATTCCAGTTCTAAATTTTTGCTTGTGAGTTCTGCTATTTTCATTTCACCAGACATGATCTCTATGCTTAAGCATAACGTAGCCATTTCTAAGAGTCACTATTTTCTTCTCAACAAATCTAATTCTGCTTTCTTGGCAGAAACTGTTGTTTTAGCTCTTTTTTTAAGGCTTTTCTAATTGAATCTTTTAGTGATTCTTGGCTCATGTAATTTGGCATTTCCTACAAAAGGTCAATGTCAGCAGCTAAAATAGTAAAATCTTCTGTGAGTGTGCATGTCATTTCATTCATGGTGAGGAGAATTCATAAGATGAATAATTTCCTTTTTGGGGGGGGTGAAGGAACAGAAGTTAGCTCCCTTCCACTGTAGGAGAGAACAAGTCAGTTTGCTTTGGGTTTTGTCTATAAAAATCTGTCTTCAATTTTTTTTATTATTTTGCACTCATCTTACAATGAAGCACTAAGGCACTCATTTAATTAAATGGCGATGAAAGAATATAAAACAATGGATAAAAATAATACAAAGAAAATAAGAGACAGTTGATGTGGTGTAAAAGTAAGGTATCATTTAGATAAAAGGCAAAACATAAGAAAAGGAAAAAGTAAAGAAGAGTTCAATATTCTCTAATAGCCTCAGAGCAACAAAAAAAAAAATGAGATGTTAGGTTTTGAAGACATGAATACACCTTTGGATCATGTGATAAATTTGAGGGAATTGAAAAGTCTCAAAGAAAACTGTCAATTCACAGATGTGGGTGCAAGGTGGCCTAAGTATTATCTGTTTTGTTGCCAGGTGTATTTTGACCTAAGTCTTAAAGGCTGGTGACCTTGAAGGATAGGAATGGGTCTACACAGGGGAAGAAGGGGAACCTTAGAAAAGGCAAAACACCCTTGGATTTCTACCTAGGATAAGGGTATAGCTATTCAGCTTTCTTATGATAAATAATGGTTGAGTTCTTTTGGTCATGGCGTAGGGTTGCAGGACATTTAAAATGGCTGCCACTTCATAACAGAAGACAATATTTTCTAGAACAGTAGTTTCAGTGGGGTTTTGTTGGGTGGGAGGTGGAATGGGGGGGAATGTTGTTATTATTGTTAGAGTTACAGCTGAAGTGATGGATATTTTAAAACAGTAAAAAATAATAATTGTCATTTGTAGTGCTAATTATAG
>CAUZXS010001821.1:2500-10000 GCA_963585895.1 Sepioteuthis lessoniana
AGTTTTTCACATCAGTTTTAGCTGATGGTCTTTCACCGGAGTTTGAGTGACAGCAAGTCTCCTCAAATCACCAGGATCCTTAACAGTATTCTGGCTGTTCTCAATAATGGAGTAGTTTGGACGGTCTCCACTCGTCCGCCAACTTTCAAGTCTTCCAGTCCCTTTAATTATCCTTTTGTTACTGTACCAAATGCACCTATCACAATTGGTATAATTGTCCCCTTCATGTTATATAGTTTTTTCAACTCCCTTGCAAGGTCGAAGTATTTATCCTTCTTTACCCATTCTTTTAATTTTTTTTATTATTATTGTTACTCCTTGGAGTTTTTCACATCAGCGTTAGCTGATGCTCTTTCACTGGAGTTTGAGAGACAGCAAGTCTCTTCAAGTCTCCAGGACTCTCCTCAGTATTCTGGCCGTTATTAATAATACTGTCGTTTGGATGGTTTCCACTCCTCGGCCAACTTCCAAGTCCTCCAGTCCCTTTAATTATCCTTTAGTTACTGTACCGAATACACCAATCAAAATTGGGGTAATCGTCACCTTCATGTTCGAGGTACTTATCCTTCTTTTCACTTTCTTTCAGTTTTATTATAATTATTATAATTATTTACTCCTTTAGAGTTTTTCACATCAGTATTAGCCGATGGTTTTTCACTGGAGTTTGAGTGACAGCAAGTCTCCTCAAGTCTCCAGGACTCTTCTCAGTATTCTGGCCGTTCTCAGTAATGCTGTGATTTGAATAGTCTCTACTCGTCCGCTAACTTCGAAGTTCTCCAGGCCTTTTAATAATCCTTTAGTTATTGTGCCAAAAGCACCAATCCCAACTGGTACAATTGTATCTTTCATGTTCCACATCTTTTTTAATTCTCTAGCAAGATCGAGGTACTTATCCTTCTTTTCACATTCTTTCAATTTTATTCTGTGGTCAGCTGGGACAGCAAAGTCGACAATTTTGCAAATTCTATTATTATTATTTACTCAGAGTTTTTCACATCACTGGAGACTGAGTAACAGCAAGTCTCCTCACGTCTCCAGGACTCTTCTCAGTATTCTGGCCGTTCTCAATAATGGAGTAGTTTGGGTGGTCTCCACTCGTCCGCCAACTTCCAAGTCTTCCAGTCCCTTTAGTAATCATTTAGTTACTGTTCCAAACGCACCAATTACAATTGGTATAATTGTCACCTGCATCTACCATAGTTTTTTCAATTCCCTAGCAAGGTCGAGGTACTTATCCTTCTTTTCACATTCTTTCAGTTTCATTCTGTGGTCAGCCGGGACAACAAAGTCGACAATTTTGCAAGATCTCTTCTTTTTGTTGATTTTATTAGGTCTGGTCTTCTGGCTGGGAGTAGGTGATCCGTGTGTATATCAAAGTCCCATAGGAGTTCGTGGGTGTTATTTTCTCGGACAGGTGCTGGGTTATGTATTATTATTATTATTATTATTATTATTATTATTATTATTATTATTATTATTCACTCCTTGATAGTTTTTCACGTCAGTTTTAGCTGATAGTTTTTCACTGGAGTTTGAGTGACAGCAAGTCTCCTCAAGTATTCTGGACTCTTCTCAGTATTATTATTATTATTATTATTATTATTATTATTTATACTACGAATAATACAACACATATGATAAAAAATAAATGTTATTGATTGACAGGTTCCTAACAGAAAAAAAAAACAAGAAAAAAAATACACAATTAATTTTTTTTTTTTTAATAATATTTTTTTATGTCCGTAACGAAAAGAGACCAAGAAATTCATTTTATATCCTACAGCTATTACATATTGACCATGTTAAGTGCTTGATTATATCCTCTCGAGAAAAAGAAATCAAAACTTTTGCATACGTTGTTTTTTAGACGGTCCTGCTCTACGACTGGACATAAACAAAATAGATGAAGAAAAATGAATAAAACAAAGGCTTTTAGGGATCCCTGTGGGCCACAGGACCCTAACCAAGTCTTTATATCACCTTATTGTTTTATATTATTTTGAATATCACAAACGGTAATATTCAAATTAAAAAAAAAGAAGATATTAATATGTTAACATCCATGGTAGTTATATTTCCGAATACTTATCAATTATTTGCCTGCATGCATGCATATATATATATATATATATATATATATATATATATATATATATATATATATATATAATATTTGATTCGTCTAATTGACTTCTATCTTTTTCATTGCCAGATATTTAGAAAAAAGGGGTCAACTTTCTGGCATGTCTCAAGAAATAGGGGCATATAACATGCCCATGCAGACAAAAAGGTAGAAATATATAAACATTGATTTATGTGTGAAAATAGATAGATAGATAGATAGATAGATAGATAGATAAAAACGACAAACATACTTATATAGATAAATGTGAAAAATGTATAGATCGATCAATAGATTGATTAATAGATGTGACAAGGACTCGATTAGCTAGAGAGATAGATAGATAGATAGATAGATAGATAGATAGATAGATTTGAATAAGTCTCATAAATGATGTAATTACTTTTAATGTTTAATATTATTTGAATGATAATAAATCATTTTAAAAATCAATCTCAAAATCAAATGGATAATTGATTGATTTTAACGGCATGTCTATCTGTCTAAAGTTACACTATATCACGAAGTTAAGAACGTTCATTATATATTCATATTTACATGTTTTTGTGTAAATGTTTCAAAAGATTTTTGGTACTCAGTCCTATTGAATTCAGTTAATTTCAAACAGATCTATATGACCCATAAATGGGACCCTAAAAGTTTTTACCATCCCGGGTCTAAGAGGAGAGGAGAATAATCCCAGAATTCCAGAACCTGTTTTTTTTTTTTTTTTTTCTTTTGTTTTCGTAAGGGGATACTGTCTGTATATTCTAAACAGTGCGTGCAAAATTAAAGACTTGATATTAACATTATCACTGTCTTATTATTATCATTAATATTAATTCATACATTGTTCATATTGTTGTAATTAATTCTCTTACAAGCATGAACATTTCATAAACAATTCTTTTATGGTTTATTACTCGCAAAACGTTTTAACCATTTCTGTCGTGAATAATAAAACACAAAACAACTAAAAATGACAAAAAGGAAATACACTTATTCAATTACTTAAAAAAATACCAATAAACAAGTTTTTATTTTATTCCTTGCAAGTTTTTCGCATCAGTTTTTTAAAATTTTTATTTGGTGGTTTTTAACTGAAATCTGCATGACAGTAAGTCTCCTGTTTGTATGGCTTAGAAATGGCAGACTGTATGACCGACAGAAAAATAACACGCTCCCCACCAAAAAGAAGAGGGTTAATTGTTCTTGTTAAGATGCTAAGCTGCATCTGCAGCTGAAGATTTGAAGAGTGTGGAGAACCCCTTCACAGCCATAACTCCCTGATACACTCTGACTCGCAATGATAGCACCTATTTTGATCCCATCTATGGGGCATACAGATCTATTTAAAGGTTATTGCTGTTTGATAGGAATACTTGAAATCATATAACTGTGCAAATTATTTGTATTAGGAATAGGTACTTGAAACTATGATTGTTTGATTATTTACTCATTAGAGTTTTTCACATCAGCGTTAGCTGATGGTATTTCACTGGAGATTGAGTGACAGCAAGTCTCCTCAAGTTTCCAGGACTCTTCTCAGTATTCTGGCTGTTTTCGATAATGCTGTTGTTTGGATGGTCTGCACTCGGTCGCCAACGTCCATATCTTCCAGGCCCTTTAATAATCCTTTAGTTACCGTGCCAAAAGCACCAATCACAATTATTATAATTGTCACCTTCAAATTCTATAGTTTTTTTTTTAATTCTCTAGCAAGGTCAAGGTACTTATCTCTCTTTTCACATTCTTTTAGTTCTATTCTGTTGTCTGCCGGAACAGCAAAGTCGACAATTTTGCAGATTTTCTTTTTTTTTTTTGTCGATTTTATGATTATTATTATTATTATTATTATTATTATTATTATTATTATTATTATTATTTGAACCATACAAGTGTTTGCCCAGCCGGCTGAGGCAGTAGAATGTACTGACTGCACCGGGTGTCCTGGATACGATGCAAAACAATCTGATGGTGAGGCTCCACTAATGCCGGAGCTTTGGGGAATGTGGAGTACCTTTTATTGCCATCGCTCCCAGGTCCACTCTGTCCCGGAGTGGTAGCATCTGATAGGGTTCTACCCATGAGTCAAATAGAACTAAACTGTCTGCTTAGGTTAAACTGATTTGTTTTAAACAGAACTGGTTTGACATTTAACTGTGTGTAAACAAAAAAACTGCACTCATGCTAAACTGAATTTTTTTAAATAGAACTGTTTCTATGTATAAAAATGGATTAGACATTAAATAACCTACAATGGTTGATATGCCATAAAACCAACCGACCAACCAACCATACAAGTGTGTACAAAGAAATGACTATTATTAAGTAGAAATAATAACTTGAAGCTATATAACTATTTAAAAATTATTTGTATTAGAGAGGAATACTTGAAACCATATAACTCTCGGTAAATTATTTGTATTGGATCGAACATGCAAGTAACTCTAAAAAGAAAGCACAGCAAAAATTTAAATATAAATCTACAAAACATAAAATAACCCGAGACAGTTTGAAAAGCCGCTAAGATTAAATATACAATCAGGACTCCAGAATTATTCTAAGTATTCTTGCTGAATTTCACGGTTCTGTGATGTCAACGGTCTTAATCCTGCTTCTTTATGGACATATTCGGGCCATGGGCCTTTTGGTTAGAGTGTTCGACATTTGTCTGGGAGACCGGGGTTGAATCCCAGGTCGAGTCATACCAAAGACGAAAAAAACAAGGTACTTGATTCCGCTTGGCTTAACAGTCAGCATTATAAGGTAAGGATCAAGGGTAAAGTGGAGCAATCCTGGAAATAGAGTAACGCCCTTCCCTAAACGTTGGTGTTGTAGCTATTGAAAAGGGAGCCTTCAGTTCTCCCTCGACTAAGATCGCCAACTACTTTTACTATTATAGTTTCTCTTTTGAGAGTTTTTCATTCCAGCGTTTGTTGATGGTGTCTGATAGACAGCAAGACTCCTCAAGTCCCCAGGACTCTCCTCAGTATTCTGGCCAATCTTAATAACACAGTAGTTTGGATGGCCTCCACTCGTCCTCTTATTTCTAAGTCCTCCAGTCTCAGTACTAATCTTTTGGTGACAGTACAGAGCGCTCCAATCGCAAATGGTATCACCGTCACTTTCACGTTTCACATTATTTCAGTACTAAGGCAAGGTGTAGGAACATTATTATTATTATTATTATTATTATTATTATTATTGTTGTTATTATTATTATTATTTCACTGAGAGGATGCGTGTGTGTGTGTCTGTGTGTATGTAAGCGTGCGAGTGTGTATGTGCATGCATGTGTTTAGTTTACACATCTCTGATTAATATACACACAGATTTGAACACATTTACGAGAACCAGTATATGGGCTTCAGTTATCTTACAAATAAAATGTCCAAGTACAAATGCAGGATTATAGGAATTGGTCGGCTTGGGTTTGGATATGGTTTCTTTGTTTAATGACATATCAACCTTCGTGGGTTATTTAATGCCAAAAGTAGTTGGGTTCTGTTTAACAAATAGATGGGGGGGTATGAGGGATTTCATAATTTTTGCTACGATTGGTAGCACACAAAAATCAACATATGCACAGGTCTTAAAAAAGGGGTGTATGAAAAATGACCAGACATATGTTTGTATTATACACAGGTCAAAATTAGCTTCATCATTCAAGTCACACACACACACACACACACACACACACACACACACACACACACACACACACACATATATATATATATATATATATATATATATATATATATATATGCGTATATATATTTTGTTATATGTACATATAAATTCATACATATATGTGAGTCTCGAAAACACACACACACACACACACACACACACACACACACACACACACACACACATATATATATATATATATATATATATATATATATATATATATATACTAAAACTATTATTAGAATTTAAAGCACACGTGTCAAATGCTAATTTTCATCTCGTTTTCTTTGTTACTACTAATCTATTTTGTACTATTTTATATATATATATATATATATATATATATACACTATATATAAAATAGTACACACACACACACATATATATATATATGTGTGTGTGTGTGTGTGTGTGTGTGTGTGTGTGTGTGTGTGTGTGTGTGTGTGCTTAACACCAGAAGAATTCTAAAACTGTATAATATATTTTTCATTGAAAAAGGTTTTATCTTTCTGGTTTGCTAGATTTAATTTTGTTTAGAAAATATTTTTTGCTCGTTAAAAAGTTGACGATTTAATATTCAAGAAAAAGTGATTCATTGTAGAAAACAATTCGTATTAAACCCCCAACATGCAATTTGAATAATTCCACATTGGATTTAGTGATTTGAATATGCTTTACAACCCGTACCCGTATATATATATATATATATATATATATATATATATATATATATATATATATATATATATATATATATATATAGTTGTGTGAGTGTGTGTGTGTGTGTGTGTGTATGCTTGTGTAATTTACAAGTATAATCATTATTTTACTCTATTTCACTCTAGTTGTTATTGACTTTCACTGTGAATCAAGTGACAACAAATCAACCAAGTTCCCCTGTACTTTCTTCAGAATTTTAACTGTTTTAATAATGCAGACGTTTAAATTGTAAACCCTTTCCTTTGAAAATTATAATTACATTGTTATAATACTTTGTTTAATGGCATATCAACCTTCGTAGGTTATCTAAAAGCCAATAGCTGGGAGTGGGGTATTTGTGGGTTCATAATTTTCGCCAGAGTATTACTCCAAATGTGAACGTAATAACCCGACTAGATTTCGAACTCGTATACTCGGAAGTCAGTCAAACACGTTAACCACTATGCAACGATGACACTCCTATTATTATTATTGATATTATTTGTATTCATAGTAGTAGTCGTTGTTGTCATTGATTTTAAAACAAAGCGTATAAGATAAAAACCTAACTCCGTATATCATCCGGACTGCTATATTTTTTTTTTTTTTTTTTTTTTGGTCCTGTCATCAAGACCAGGTCTTAAGGCTGATAGATTCTTCGGCCTGCTGTGAGTGTGCAAACGATCGGGTCTTTAGAAAATCTAATTAAGGTATTTTCTTCATATTATTAAGCACTAACAGCAACGTTTAAGACATTAAGTTGAATAATAAACTCAATAAAGAAAACTATTCCTTATAGAATTATAAAAAAACAACAACGCTTATAAGCCGAATCTTCTTAAACCAAATCTGATACATTGACATAACAATACTCAGAAAATCTTGTTCTGATTGTTAACAATATATACGTATAGGTATAATTTTCTTACTTAATGCGACTTTGATCTGAAGAAGTCCTTTCAATTTTTTAGAGCATTGAT
>CAUZXS010001821.1:22500-50000 GCA_963585895.1 Sepioteuthis lessoniana
AATGTTTATCTAGTGAGTGAAGTTTGTAATAATTTGGTTTGGTTTCTTTGTTTAATGGCATATCAACCTTCATGGGTTAATTAATGCCGAAGCCATCCTTGTACAACAGGGGTGGGCAAACTTTTTGGTGGGACGCCTGCATCCCTGGGTAAGGAATTATCTTTTAAAATCAAAAGAATTTAGTCTCGATTCAAGTGCAATTATTTATTTTTTAATTTTTTAATTTTTTTACACCAAAGACTCAAAAAATGGTACTTGAAGCTGACTTTATTAACACTCAGCGTTATAACGTATGAATCAAGGGTAAAGTGGAGCAATACAGGGAATGGAGTACTCCCTAACCTACACCTCGGTACGGTAGCTATTAAAAAGGGAGCGTTTGGATCACCCTCGATTAAGTTGGCCAACTTACTTTTAGAGGCTCACGCTGGCCGTACAGAATATTTCAATGGGTCACATGCTGGACGTAGGCCGCAGTTTGCTCACCCCTGTTTACTCTTTTCCCTGGATTATTCTTACTTTATCCTTGACCCGTACCCTATAATGCTGTGTGTTAAGCAAAGAGGCATCAAGTAACATTATTGGAGTTTGGTCTTACTCGACCTGTGATTAAAACCCCGGTCTCCCCGAACATTGACAAACACTCTACCCACAAAGCCAATAGGTTGAGTAGAGGTACTTATTTGATTCATAGCTCGGGGAATATGGGGGCTTATACCTTTCATAAGGGTATTAGCTCGAGACCTAATAGCGCGATTGTAGTTCAAATTTGCTTACTACGATGTCACAGTTTAAAAGTTTGCTCCTGCGCCTCGGCGACTCCCCCTTAGATATTAAGTAAAAGTTGGCGACCTACTACACCGAGGTGTAAGAGAGCGTACCACTCCATTTCCAGGATTTCTCCGCTTTACCCTTGATCCTCACCTTATAGTGCTGAGTGCTAAGCAAGGAGGAATCAAGTACCATTTTTTGAGTCTTTGGTATGACTCGACCTGGGATTGAACTCCGGTCTTCCGAACCACTGGCGAACACTCTATGTTAACTACTATGTTATAATTCGTGAATTGATGGAATGATTTTTAAAAACTTTATGATAAAGCGTCTAAGCTTATTTCACGCCAAGAAGTTTGGGAATCATGTTCGTTATGCGTTCATACTTAATCTTTTTGTATATTTGTTCTTAAGAGTATTTTTTACCTCACATTCCTATTCGATATGAATAATTTTTAAAGAGATCTATTTGCCCCATAAGTAAAAAAAGTAAAGTTGTCTCCCTTTAGTCGAGGGCAACCAGAAGGCTCCCTTTTCAATAGCTACTACACCGAGGTGTAAGGAAGGGCGCTACTCTTTTCCCTGGATTGCTCCACTTTACTCTTGATACGTACTATTGCTGAGTGTTAAGCAAGGAGGTATCAAGTACAATTTTTTAAAGTCTTTGGTACGACGCGACCTGAGATTGAACCCAGGTCTTCTGGACCATTGGCGAACACTCTACCAACTAGACCAATGAGGCGGTCTTTTGACCCATAGATGAGACTCAAAGAAGTACTATGCCTTACGGGGCTGAGTAGACCGGAAAGTTATGACAATAAAAGGATATTCCTCTCCCCACATCTCAAGAAGAGGAGCCTCACCATCAGATGCAGTTTATAGTTATACCCAGGACAACCCTTTTCAGGGAGGTCTTAAGCCTCAGAATAGGATTTAGTGATTAAGTAAATTTTTTCAATTCGCTAGCAGAGTCAAGGTACTTAACCTTCTTTTCTCTTTCCTTCAGTTTCATTCTGTTGTCAGCCGGGATAGCAAAGTCCAAAATTTTGCAAGTTATCTCTGATTATTATTAAGTTTTGTTTTTGTTTTTTGTTTGTTTTTTTTGTTTTTTTTAAATTCTAACCTATGTCAAATCAAGCGAAAAATTTTGTTTTTATTACTTTTCTGAGAAAATTGTTAAAACCGTTTCGTAATTTGATTATCGGATACAAAGAGATTATCACAGATTCTATTAATTTTCAGCATTTCTTGTTTCACTAGTTAAATAATATGTTAACGTCTTCTGAATTAAAATCCTAGTCTGCTTCAAATTGAAATGTGACGATCCATTTATATAATTTTCTAAATCATTATACAATGAAAATTGTACAGAGAAAAACGTCACCATAAATATCAAAATACTATACCAAATTTGTCTTCATGCCTTTAATATTTTTTTTTAATATTTTATCTATTGTTTTTAATATTTTCTCGAATATTATCTAGGATATTTTATTGATATATTTAATCATATGCATTTCCAACCTCACTGGTACGGCTTTTAAAATGCTGCCCTTATTCACACCAGAAGATCTAGACTACCATCTGGTAGTGAGGCTTCAGATTTAGAGTCTAGAGTAAACCTTCATTGCCATTAGTCCCTGGACATCATTGACTCTGAGTAATAGGTCTTTTAGGGACCTGTCTATGGTTCGAATTAATCTGTTTAGAAATGATTGGTTAGGAATGCCTAACAAGTAACAGTAAATTCTTTGTATTAAGAATAGTAACTTAAAGCAGTGATTTTTGACTAAGGATTATTATTATCATTATTATTATTATTATTATTATTATTATTATTATTATTATTATTATAACCGGCTCTCATTCGCCTTGTGGGTAGAGTGTTCGCCCATGGTCCGGGAGACTTGGGTTCAACCCCCTACACCTTGGTGTAGTAGCTATTGAAAAGGGAGTCTTCTGGTCGCTCTCGACTACAGTCGCCAACTTATTATTATTATTATCATTATTATTTAGTCGTTGAGAGTTTTTCCCGCCAGTTTTAGCAGATGGTCCCCTCACTGGAGTGTGAATGGCAGCAAGTCTCCTCAAGTCTCCAGGACTCTTCTCAATATTCTGGCCGTTCTCAATAATGTTGTTTTTTGGATGGTCTCCACTCGTCCTCCTACCTCCAGATCTTCCAGTCCCTACCTTCAAATCTTCCTGTCCCTTTAATAGTCCTTTGGTGACTGTACAATTTCACCTTAACGTTCCATGATGTTTTTGCAATTCCCTAGCAAAGTCGAGGTACTTATCCTTCATTCCACTTTCTTTCAGTTTCATTCTGTGATCAGCCGGGACAGCAAAGTCTACAATTTTGCAAGTTCTCTATTATTATTATTATTATTATTATTATTATTATTATTTACTCATTAGAGGTTTTCACATCAGCGTAAGCAGATGGTCTTTCACAGGAGATTGAGTGACAGCAAGTCTCCTCAAGTCTCCAGGACTCTTCTCAGTATTCTGGCCGTTTTTAATAATGCTGTTGTTTAGATGGTCTCCGCTCGGCCGCCAACTTCCAAATCCTCTAGGCCCTTTAATAATCCTTTAGTTACCGTACCAAAAGCACCAACCACAATTGGTATAATTGTCACCTTCATGTTCCATAGTTTTTTTCAATTCTCTCTCTAAGTCGTATTTTTATTATTATTATTATTCGTTACTAGAAACCATATAATTGTAATTTTTTTGTATTAAGAATAGTTACTTGAAATTGTAATTGTTTACAAAGGATTATTATTATTTGTAACTTGAAACCATATAGCAGAAAATTCTTTGTATTAAGAATAGTAAATTGAAGCTATAATTGTTTACTAAGGATTATTATTTTCAGCTTCTTGAAACCATGTTGTTGTGGCTAACGCTCTGAACTGTGAAATCATAGTGAATGAGTTCGAAATCCAGTCACGCTATTATCTTCACTTTCCTTCAAATGTTACATAGCCATACATGAATATGTGAAATAGACATATTCATACCAGTACGTAAAACGTTCATAATGTTCATAACGCACAAACACACACACACACACACATATATATATATATATATATATATATATATATATATATATATATATATAGGAATCCCGAAACACAAAAACACTTACGACTTCTTAGTTCAGGTAAGAAACTTTTTATTACCTTTGAGTTTAAAGGTTTTTCGACATAAGGAAGAGAGAGGCACAATCTTTCTATGACGACTTTTCCGTCTGCCCCAAACCACGTGCAGCACACACCGCAAGGCCACTGGCGAGCCCTGAAAGTCAACCGTCTTCCTCGGACGCTAAAACCCAACTCACTGACTTTTCTCGAATCCCAGCCTACACTTCCAGTGCGTGACGTCATTCACATCCCCCTGTCTGGGGATTTCTATTATGACATCTCTGAATGTCACATCCGCTCCGCACGCGCGTGAACACCTGCGCTCATTTTGAACCTAACTAACCCATGCGCTAAGCGAAAGGTTCTCAGCCTAACTAAACGGAAAGGCAACATATATAAAACGAAATCCCTCGGCCATTATATTACACAAATACCTTTGATAAAGGTATAAACCCACTTATTATTCCAGCATTGAGTTAAATAGAACCACTACTTTTCCTTTACAATTATGGCTTTGGCATTAGATAACCCACGATAATTGATATGCCATTAAACAAAAAAATGAAAGCAAACCATACAACTGTGTGCAAATAAATTACTATATTTTCATAAAAAATAATTACTTGAAACTACATAATTATTAGAATTAGATTAGAATACTTAAAACCATTCGACCGTGTTCAAATTATTTGCATTAGATAAGAATATTTTATATCATATAAAGTAAGTAAAGTTGGCGATCTCAGTGGAGGGTGACCCGAAGGCTCCCTTTTCAATAGCTACCACACTGAGATGTAGGGAAGGGCACTACTCCATTCCCTTGATTGCTCCACTTTACCTTTGATAAATACCTTATAACGCTGAGTGCTAAGCAAGACGGCATCAAATACCTTTTTTTAATCTTTGGTATGACTCGACCTAGGACTGAACCCTGGTCTCCCTGACCACTCAATCCAATTGGCCAATCGCCCGGTTATATGCAAATAATGATTATAATAATAGTGAAGAAAAGATCAACCACATAATAAGCGAATGCAGCAAATTAGCCCAGAAAGAGTATAAGACTAGACACGACAGGGTGGGCAAGGAGAGCCACTGGGAATTGTGGAAGAAATTGAAATTTGACCCTACAAGCAAATGGTATATGCACAACTTAGAATCTGTCATGGAAAATGAGACGCACAAATTCCTCTGGGATTATGAGATACAAACAGATCACTTAATCTCGACCAGACGACCAGACGTAGTAATAATCAACATCAAAAGAAAAAAGAGAATTTTCAGAATTGTGGATTTTGCTGTCTCGGCTGACCACAGAGTAAAATTGAAAAAAAGTGAAAATAAGGATAAGTACCGCGACCTTTTTGGGGAATTGAAGAAACTGTGGAACATGAAAGACGTTTATACCAATTGTAATTGGTGCTCTTGATTGATTAAACAAAGGATTGATACAAGGACTTGAAAATCAGAGGACGAGTGGATATCATCCAAACTATTGCGTTATTTAGATCTGCCTGAAAACTGAGAAGAGTCCTGGAGACTTGAGGAGACTTACTGTCATTCAAACTCCAATGAAAGGCCATCAGCTAACCCTGATGTGAAAAACTCTCAAGGAGTGACGCAACAAAATAGCGAATGCAAGCTATGCAGTGACAGAGATGAAACCGTCTATCACATAATAAGCGAAGGTGCCCGTGGTGTAATGGTTATCGTCGTAGGAAATGGACACAGCGACACGAGTTCAAATCCTGGACGAGACTGATTGCATTTCACATAGCCCTAATACCCTTGGGAAAGGTATGAATCAAATTATTCTGCCTCCAGCTATGGGTAAATAGTAGGGCAGACTAGGTTCTTCAGCCTTGGTGAGGCAACTAGTCTAGGAGAAGGAAAACTCTGAATTCAAACCTGTTAAACTCCGCTTAAAAATTGACCTTGTGTCATATCCTGACCGAGCGGAGGGGTTGGTAGATATGATCACATAATAAGCGAATGCAGCAAATTAGCGCAGAAGGAATATAAGACTAGACATGATTGGGTCGGCAAGGTTGTACACTGGGAGATGTGCATTTAATTTAAATTTGACTATACCAATAAATGGTATATGTACAACCCAGCACCTACATACATAAACTCCTATGGGACTTTGACATACACACGGATCACCGAATGTCGGCCAGAAGACCAGACCTAATAATAATCAACAAAAAAAATGAGAAATTGCAAAATTGTCTTCTTTGATGTTCTGGCTGACCACAGAATAAAACTGAAAGAATGTGAAAAGAAGGATAAGTACCTGGACCTCGCTAGGGAATTGAAAAAACTGAGAAAGAATGTAAAAAGAAGGATAAGTACCTGAACCTCGCTAGGGAATTGAAAAAACTGTGACAATTATACCCCTTGTAATTGGTGCTTTTGGTAATGTATCAAAGGATTATTAAAGGGCCTGGAGAATTTGGAAGTTGGCGGACGAGTGGAGACCATTCAATCTACAGCATTATTGAGAACAGCCAGAATACTGAGAAGAGTTCTGGAGACTTGAGGAGACTTGCTATCTCTCAAACTCCAGTGAAAGAGGATCACCTAACGCTGATGTGAAAAACTCAATAATAATGATAATAATAAATTCTTATTAAACAGCTATACACAGAAACTATAAATACGGACATACAATAACCATGATTTTCAATTCTCTAGGCATAAAATAACCCCAAATGAACCAACATTCCGTTAAAATCAGACAATTCTTCAATGCTATGTATTTATGCATGAGATTTCACACGCATCTTTTCAATAAATAACGTATTTAATTTTTCCTTATGAATTTTCTTTGTGATAAAACATGAAGATCAAAGAAAAAAGAAAATCAAAGAATTTTCAAATGCATTCTAGTTGACTTCTTTGCTTTGTAACTAACCATTGAAGGGAAGAGTCCCAGTTGCGTAGAGGCTAACGAGCTGGACTGCGACACTGCAGGTGAGTTCGACTTCCAGTCGCGCTATTACGTTCATTTTTGGACTAAATACCCTTGTGAAAAGCATGAATTATAATAATAATGGAACTTGCAAAATTGTCGACTTTGCTGTCCCGGCTGACCACAGAATAAAACTGAAAGAATCGGAAAAGAAGGATAAGTACCTCGACCTTTCTAGGGAATTGAAAAAACTTTGGAACATGCAGGTGACAATTATACCAATTGTAATTGGTGCGTTTGGAACAGTAACTAAAGGATTATTAAAGGGACTGGAGGACTTGGAAGTTGGCAGCCGAGTGGAGACCATCCAAACGGCAGCACTATTGAGAATGGCCAGAATACTGAGAAGAGTCCTGGAGACTTGAGGAGACTTGTTGTTACTCAGACTCCAGACTGATGTGAAAAGCTCTAATAAGTGAATAATAATGATAATAATAATAATAATAATAGGCTCCAAATAGCGAAAAATGTAAACAAGACTTGAAGAAAAAAAGAAAAGAGACAAAGAAGCATGAATATATTTAACCAACTTCCCACCAATCTATCACACAAGGTCATTTTATTGTGCTGCAGCGCGCTCAAATAGAGCAAAACCAAAAAATCCTTAGTCTCGTCGGCATTCCTGTATTGGGCCGACTCAGGCCGAGCGATAAACTCAACCCTGCAAAGCAGATAAAACCTAAGAAGAAGGTCCTTGCTCCGTGAGACCAAGTTGATTAACCACTACTGTTCATCTAGAAGAACGGCTTTGGCATAAAATAATCCTCCAAAGTTGATATGCCATTAAGCAAAAGAAACCGAAACGTAACTTGTTCAATTATCGTAAATATAGGATAGTATGTACACAAAAGCTTGCAAAACGATATTCTCCCCAAAAGTTTACGGCATTTTGTAAAACTATAAGAAGGGAAATAATTCCTTTGTTGCAATTTTGTTAAATCTCATCCGATTCAAATTTAAAAAAAACAAAAAAAAAAAAAGCAGAAAAAAAAAAAAACACAAAAGAAACAATTGGAAATTTTCAAAGTAAACAAATAAAAGGCTTCAAAATTTTGCGAAAATATTAAAAGTGTACAAAATTTCTGCGAGGTACATTAACAAAGAAACAAGAAATAGGAAGTTAATAAATTGAAAGCCGTCTTTATAAAAGAAAAAAAAGAGAACACGACAAAAAAGAAGAAAGAAAAACGCTGGAAACTTTTGCCCATCTCTTGTATATTGATATCCGTATGAGTATGTGTGGTAGTGTATGTGTTATGTGTGTGCGTGTGTATGTGTGTGGAAAAAGAAAGTGAAAGAGGATGGTGTAGAAGAGAAAAGGGAGTGTGTTTGTGTGAGACCGACAGAGACTGAATAAGAGACACAGAGAGGGAGACAATGAGAGAGAGAGAGAGAGAGAGAGAAAGAGAGAGAGAGAGAAATAAAGGCGTAGACCGAGACAGAGATAGACAGACAGTGAGAGTGTGAGAGAGTAAAAAAAACGACAGAGAAAGAGAAAGAGAGAAAGAGATTTAGACCGGGAATGCGATTGTAAGGGTCAATTATATATATATATATATATATATATAATATAGTATATATATATATATATATATATATATACCTCATTCAGTCAGGTTACGCCTAGATTTTCTAAGGTTTTTTTGTTTTGTTTTTTCGTCAAGTCTTGTTTACATCCTTCACGATTTGTAACCTATTATTAGTATTATTTTTATTCTTATTATTATTTCTCTCCATTAATTATTTTATTTTATTTTTTCATTTCTTCCCAGGGTCTTCAGCAAAGGTTGTGTGAAAAGGTAGTTCGTATATATATATGTGTATATTTATAGATTGCTATGAATCTACTTGTACGGTAGAAATATGTGGAAAGTTTGGATAAATCAAACACTTAACTCAAATTTAGATGTGTGATATTTCGTTTGGTTTTATTTCATCTCGAACTTCTTCCGACAGAGACCGTTTTCTGGGGTTTTCTATCTAAAATCCTCACATCCTTTTAAATAGAAAACTCAGAAAACGGCCTCCCTCTGAAGAAGTTTGAGATGAAATAAAGCCGAACGAAATATCACACATATAGATTTGATTTAAGTTTTTGACTTATCCAAACTTTCCACTATATATATATATATATATATATATATATATATATATATATATATATATATATATATATCCTGCCTCTTTTGGGTGATAATTTTTCAGTCACATTGATAGTACTCTCCTAAAGAGATGAGCAGTTCCGCAAAGTGAATTTTTTTGTATTTCATATAGGCAGAAACTGCCTGATATTTTGTTAATGTGTTTTTCTGTCCCTTTCTTTAAATTTAATTATATTATTGGTTTGGTTTCTTTATTTTAATGGCATATCAACCTTTGTAGGTCATTTAATGCCAAATCTACAATTCGAGAGGAACAGTAGATGTATTATTTAACCTATAGATACTTTTGCCAAGGGTATTTATCCGAAAGTGACCGTAATAGCACGACTGGAGTTCGAACTCGCTTATTACAATTCCGCTGTGCAGCACTTTAACCATGACACCACAAGAACAACCCCCTTTATATTATTGTACTCCCTGACTAATATGTTATTTTCTTTTGGCTCTGACTTATCAATTAGAAGGCATGTCTTTCCTGCATAGACCCTAAGCACTATATCTGGTCTATTTGCTCTTCATTTTTCTGTCAATTTGGCTCGCAAACTCCGAGAGAATAATAATAATTACTATTATAATTATTACTATTTTACTCATTTGAGAGTTTTCCACACCAACGTTAAATGTATTTTTTTTTTTACTGGAGTCTGAGTGACGGCAAGTCTTCAAAAGTCTACATGCTCTCCTTTGTATTCTGGCTGTTATTAAATATTTACGTTTTTTACTGGTTCATTTTCATTCACATTGACAGTACTCTCCAAAGGAGAGCAGTTCTACAAAGTGCAATTTTTCTGTAGTTCATTGCCAGGTATCTTGTTAATGGGATTCTCTGTCCCTTTCTTGATCATACCCAGGGTGGTTGCTATTATTGGCACGGAGGTGGTTTTAAGGTACCATATTTTTTCCATATGCAGGTTTTTAGACTTCTTCTTCTTAATATTATTATTATTATTATTAGTAGTAGTAGTAGTAGTACTAGTAGTAGTAGTAGTAGTTGTAGTAGTATTCCTCCTTGCAAGTTTTTCAAACCATCATCAGCTAATGGTCCTTCACTGGAGTTTGAGTTGCATCAAGTCTCCTCAAGTCTCCAGGACTCTTCTCAGTATTCTGGTTGATCTCATTAGTGTAGTTTCGATCTTCTCTACTCGTCCTCTTATTTCTTACTCTTCCGACCCCTTATCCAGCTTTTGGAGATTGTTCCAAGTGCACCAATTACAAATGGTATTACCGTCACTTCCATGTTCCCAAGTTTTTTTTTTTAGTTCTCTGGCAAGGTCGAAATACTTGTTTTGTTTTGTTTTTTCGTTCTGGTTTTCGTTTTTGTTTTATTTTTTGTTTTTGTTTTTTTCTTTAGTTTTCTTGCCGTGGTCCACTAGGACAGACAGCAAGATCGAAAACTGGGCTGGTTTTTGTATCTGTTTGTTTGTTTGTTTCACTTTGTTTATTATTATTATTATTATTATTATTATTATTATTATTATTATTATTATTATTATTATTATTTCTGCTGTTGTTGTCTTTCTTTCTTTCCATAGATAATTTGGGCTTGGGTATTTTAAAATTAAAAGGACACACAACATCAAAACGCACAAAAGGACATGCGGAAAAAATTTAAAAGCTGTAAAATTGTTAAGAATTGAAAGAAAAAAAAAAAGAAAGAAAACGATTATATAAATATGCGTAAATTAAAGAAAAAACTGAAGAAAAAACATTATAATGAAGTGCGTGAAAAGAAGAAGGAAAGAGAAAAAATAATGAAGAATATTGTACATTAATTTAATAAATTAATTAAACTATTTAAGATATTCTAAAAAGAGAATCAAGGGAAACGAGTACAATTCAAATTTAAAAAAAAATGAAAAGAAAGAAAGAAAGAAAGAAAGAAAGTTTCGAAAAAAAAAGAAAGATACAGATTTGAAAATAAAGACAGAAAAAGAATCGGAACGCATATAAATAAATAGATAAAAACGAAAAAAAAAAAAAAGATGAATAAATAAATAAATAAATAAGGTCCAAATAGCGTGAAAGATACAGATTTGAAAATAAAGGGAAAAAAGAATCAAAACATAAGTAAATAGATACATAAAAACATTGGGAAAAGAAAGAAAGAAAGAAAGAAAGAAAGAAAGAAAGAAAGAATGTTTAGAATTAATAAATAACAACAAATAAATAAATAAATAGATAAATAAATGTCTGAATCTCAATGAAATAGAGACAATTGAAAAAAAAATGACAAGTCTCGAAAAGATGCAAAAAGACAAATTTTAACCGTAAAAAAAGAAGTTGTCAAGAAAGAAAGAAAGAAAGATATAAATAAAAGAAAGAGAAAAGCTTGAAAATGAATGAATAAATAACAACAAAAGATTAGATAGAAAGATCGAAAGAAAGAAAAATGGAAAAATAGAAACAAATAAAATAGATAAATGAATAAGAAAGAAAGAAAGAAAGAAACAAACAAACAAACAAACAAACAAACATCTACATCTAAAGAAAGAGAAGAAATTGAAAATAAATGAAATAGTAAATAAATGAAAACGAAATAATAAATAAAATAAATAAATAAATAAACTTAAAAAAAACAAAGAGAATAGAAAGAAAGAAAAACGAAAGACACCGATTTGAAAAGAAAGAAAGAAAGAAAGAAAGAAAGAAAGAAAGAAAGAAAGAACTTTTTCGAAGACTAAAAGAAAGAGAGATGCTTAGCAATTAAAACAAGAACGACGAAAGCCGAAAAAGAAAAAAAAAAAAAGACAGAAGAAAGAATGCTTTAAAGAAAAAAAAAATAAAGAAAAATAAAGAAATAAAGAAAGAACTTTTTCGGAGACTAAAAGAAAGAGAGATGCCTAAAAATAAAAAAAGAACGACGAAAGCCGAAAAAGAAAAAAAAAAAAAAAAGACAGAAGAAAGAACGCTTTAAAGAAAAAAAAAAAGAAGAAAAATAAAGAAATAAAGAAAGAACTTTTTCGGAGACTAAAAGAAAGAGAAATGCCTAAAAATAAAAAAAGAACGACGAAAGCCGAAAAAGAAAAAAGACAGAAGAAAGAACGCTTTAAAGAAAAAAAAAAAAAGAAAAATAAAGAAATAAAGAAAGAACTTTTTCGGAGACTAAAAGAAAGAGAAATGCCTAAAAATAAAAAAAGAACGACGAAAGCCGAAAAAGAAAAAAGACAGAAGAAAGAAGGCTTAAAAAAAAAAAAAAAAGAAAAGAAAAGAAAAATAAAGAAACAAAGAAACAAAGAAAGAAGAAAGAAACCAGATAAATTGAAAAGAGATATACTATATCCAAATATTTTATATGATCACTAAAAAAAGTAGAAGGAAAAAAAAAACGAAAAACAAACAAACAAGAAAACATTATGAAAAACAAATCCCCTATTATCATAAGCCTATCATACATTCGTATATATATATATATATGAATGCATGCTATTATTATTATTATTATTTGACTTTTTTTTTTTTTTTTTTTTTTGTCCTCAAATAAAAAACACCAACACATATTCTGCGTGATTTGAACGCACATTCGTAAAACGTTATGTACAGAAGCTGATTTTGGTATCAAACAAACGAATGAGCCGACCATTCAGAGAACAACCAATGGAAGGCTTGCTAGCAATGTGTATAGAGGTTTAGTACGAGTTAAACTGACGCTGTTAAAACTAGATGTGGATGAGTGAAATGACACAGAGAAAGAGTGAGTGAGAGAGAGAGAGAGAGAGAGAGAGACGATGATGAGAATAATGAGAGAAGTTTTAAATGAGGTTTTGACAGAAAAGGAGAAAGTCGAATAAGAAAGGGGCGGATAAATCGACGCTACAATACGCATCACGTTTAGTTGTAGAGAGATTTATATGTCATATGGAGTGAGTGATGTGTGTGGCTCCTCCTTGCCTGCTACCTTAAAGCTCAGAGCTCTTCCACCGATGCTGCTGGCTTTGAGATTTTTTTCGAAATAAGGTAGTAGGGGTAGCAAGGTGCGTGTACACTGCCAGAATCGAAAACCGCGGTTTCGTTTATCCGCGGTTACACACCAATCGGCAAATCGTTGAGACTCAAAACTTTCTTTAAAAGAAAACGACTTCGTTAAATATATATATATATATATATATATATACGGTATTCTTCAATCCAGTAAATCCGGGGTAGGGAACAATTCCGTCAGGACAAATAAATTATTCAAATTTCGAATATTTAAATATTCCTGTTAAAGAGCTCAATGCGAATGTAATTCATAGAGTAAATAATATTATTCCAAGAAAAAAACAGAATTCGGTCACATTAGGATAATAAATTTATTTCCTTCTTGTTAAGAGCATTGATATGAATCAACGACTCTAAAATAATTTTTTAACAGGACTTTATCTTATTGGATCTGATGAAATCCCTTTAAAAATTATTTTAGAGTCTTTGATTCACATCAATGCTCTTAATAGGATGGAAATAAATTTATTATCCTAATGTGACCGAATACTGTTTTTTTTTTCTTAGAATATATATATATATATATATATATATAAGTGTGAAATATAAACAATTTAAGACTTTGATCTAATTATAATATTATGAAAATATTATGTATCCATTTAAATGGTTTCAGATTGATCAAAAATTGGTTCTTAGCACCATGAGAGAAAAGAATCATAATTAATTATTGAGTAAAAAAAAAAAAATAAGGGAAGTGTGGTGTCGTGACTATGTTATTGTTTTATTCACTCCTTCTTTTTACACTTGGTCTCACTTAGAAGGTGAAAGGAGTTGCCTCCCCTGTTTAGTCTTATAGGATTGCTTACTAATTCTCTCTGTCTCTCTTTATCCCTCCCTTCCTCCCTCTTTCACTCTTTATCTATCTATCTATCTATCTATCGTTGCATTTTCTCTGGTGTATGCATGTATGCGTGTGCGTATGCATGTGCAGGACTCTGTGTGTGTGTGTGTGTGTGTGTGTGTGTGTGTGTGTGTGTGTGTGTGTTCTAGACGATGAGTAAAATCTTGTCCGGGAGGCCGGCGTTCAATCCCAGGTCAAGTCATACCAAAAACTCAAAAAATGGCACTTGATAATTCCTTGCTTAACACTCAGTATTATAAGATACGTATCAAGGGTAAAGTGGAACAATCCAGGGAAAGGCGTAGGGTCCTCCCCCACCCCTCGGTGTAGAAGCTACTGAAAAGGAAGCCTTCGGGTTGCCCTCGATTAGAGTTGCCAACTTTCCTTTTGTTTTACTTATATATATATATATATATATATATATAGATAGATAGATAGATAATGGAGAAAATGAAAATAAATACGACGTTATAAAACTGTGTGGATATTAAAAAAAAACAAAAAAAAAAAACAGGAATTCAGAGAATGACTTTGTATAATTAAATTATTTGCCGACGTTAACTGTTTCAGTTTTTACATTAAACCATCATCGGGGTATTTATGATGTTGCATTGTTTAAATTATTCTTGATTTTCTTACATAAAATGAAACGACAAATGAGAAAGAATTTATATTATATATATATATATATATATATATATATATATATATATACTTTGGTCATACCACAACAAAATTATCATCGAGGCTCATTTTACACCTATCCGTATTATGACATTTAAAAAACACAATTGTCTTAATGCAACATATAGAAGTATTGTTGTTAATCATATAAAAATGCTGCAAACATACAACAATATCAAAAATTAAAAATCTTAGAAGCCTTGTATATAAAATGTAGGCAAACCACTATTAACTGAATTAACTTCGAAAGTAGTGATAATATTCTTAAAAAATTAAAATAGAACAATATGTATTACAAAAGATAAAAAAAATTATTCTACTTCAAGAAATAGAAATATTAAAAGATAAATGACCACTACGATTTAGCATCAACTTGGTGATAAAAACAAGCATCAATTTAGAGATAAAAACAAGAATGAAATAATAATTTAGTTTAAATATTAAACAGCATTAATTTCGAAATAAACGTACGCATTACGTTGATCATGATTCTAAGAACAGTAAACACTCAGTATATCATAAATAACTCCTTTGAGAAATGATTAACAAATTTCATTAAAAAAAAAAAACACAAGAATCCTTGAAAGAAAAAAGAAAACATTCAAAATAACTAGGATTCTATTATATTTATTCAAACCTATTCATATATATACATATATATATATATATATCAGAATGAATGTATATTATTAGTATTATACATATATGTGTGTCTGTATGTGCATGCATGTGTGTTTGTATGTTAGGATACCGTAGGCACAGAGTCAAATATCGTATTGGTGAGAAACTGACAATTACCAAGTTACGCTGACTCTGTTTTTATACTATCCTAACTTTGATCTCCCCACAATCTATCTTCAATATAGAGCACTCTTTATTTAAAAATATAGCAAAAAACTTAAATATATATATATATATATATATATATATATATATATATATATATATATCCGTCTGTTGATTGTGCTCATTGTATAAAACTTAAAATAACAGATTTATAATGCTGATGATAACTATAGTCATACATTAAATTTCTCCTCCGCCATACCAGTTTCGAGCACTTTTAATGTATTTTCTTATTTATATTATATATATATATATATATATATATATATATATATATATATATATATATATATATGTACATATAAATCATTATCATCATGTCGCGCAGCCAGCATGGATCTCCCTGACTCTCTCTCACTACCCCTGTCTCTATCATCCATCGCTCCCAAGGGGTCTTCAAATTTATATCCTGTATCGACACAGAGCTGTTGTATGTAGGTTCTAGCTGGTCGTCCTGCCTTTGCTCGGCAATGTGAAAAGATCCACAGGAGTATATCGCTTATGAGTTCGTCCTTACTTCTTTAGCAGTGTCCTGCATATCTGGTTCGTCAAACTTTGATCATTTTTAATGTGATGGGTGGTAGGTGTCCGGAAAGCTGCTGTTTTGTGGGGTGTTACTCCCAGGACTTGCTCGCAGATATCACAAGTATTATATATAAATGTAAGTATTTATACGTTTGTGTGTTTATATGTGTGTATGTATATATATATATGTTTGTATGTTTGTGTTTATGTGAGTTCGTGTGTTAGGATATATATATATATATATATATATATAAGTAAGTGAAGTTGGCTACCATTACCAAGGGCGATCAGAAGGCTTCCATCTCAATAGCCACTACACCGAGATGTAGGGGTGGACACTGCCCCTTTATCTGGATTGCCCCTCTTTACCCATGATACGTACCTTATAACGCTGAGATATCAAGTACCATTTTTTGAGTGTTTGGTATGACTTCTCTTGGGATTGAACCTAGGCCATTGACGAACACTCTATCCACTATATATCTAAAAACAAAAACAAGTGCTTAAGCGAATGATATTTATTTGGAAGTTTATAAAAAACAAGTCTGTTTTTTTGTTTTGTTTCGTTTTGTTTTATTTTTTGTTTTGTTTTGTTTTCTCCTGGTTTTTTTTGTTTTTTTTTTGCTTATATTTCATTAATTTCTTGCAATTGAAAAACGTTTTTATTATATAAGTATATTTGTATTTGTCAGATATCTATCGGTGTCTGTCTGTCTAGCGATTTTTCTCTCTTTCTCTCCCTCTCTCTTTCTCTCTCTCTCTCTCTCTCTCTCTCTCTCTCTCTCTCTCTCTCTCTCTCTCTCTCGATAATCTAGTTTACTAACCAATGTGTATTTCAGCAAAGTGGGTAGAGTGTTCGCCGAGTCATACCAAAGTCAGCATTATAAGGTATGGATCAAGAGTAAGTGGAACAACCCAGGGAAATGAGTAGCTCTCCTCCTTACACCTTGATGTTGCAGCTATTGAATAGGGAGCCTCGAAAACGGTCAGCCAAATTATATATATATTGGCCTCTCAATAAGAATCGAACAACGGTAAGCTAGTCAAGTTTACTAACCATTACACCAATATATATATATATATATATAAGGGTATTAAAATACCTTCTACATGTTAAGCTATCATCTGTGTGGTAAAAGTGAACTGAGATAACTGGTAATGGTATCTCGGTTTCTCTAATATCCAATTGTTTGCTTATTCCACGTGCGATGTTACGATCATGGCCTGGACTGGAGGACACCGAGTTTTTTTTATTTGAAACGTTATTCATCTCGATGGGTTTGTAATTGCTACGCAGAGAGTTTTTCGCGCTCATTTCATGTCATGTCGGAATGATGCAGTTCCGGATTGAATTTTCTTTACATTGCAGTATCGATTTCCTGCTGAAAATCAACGGACATGCCTTGCTGGCTCGCTATTATTAGCAGATTTCACTGTCAACCATGGAATCTGAAGTCTTGGTGTATTTATGAAAGAGTGTGAAATATAAAAAAAATGGTGGTATTAATTTTTGAAGCAGGAAGGAGATAACTCATTTTGAATTCAAGACGCATAAAAAGGAACAAAATTTACAATATATATATATATATATATATATATATATATATATATATATATATTTGTAGAAAAATTGATGAACAGAATAGTGCAAAAGTGATTTATTAAGCAGAAAAGTCAACGCTTATAACGCTTCGGTATTAATATACCATCGTCTGGACTTTAAAAGGGGACATCAAGTGTTGAAGGGATAGCGATGGATGTTTAATGAAATACAAGGAATAAGGGAGCAAAGGTATATAAACAAAGAAAGAACAAACAACCGTTCAAACAGGAAGAATGAGGTTTTAGTTTGGTTTCTTGGTTTAATAGCTTGTCAGCTTTCAAGGGTTATTTAATGCCAAAACTATCCTTGTAGTGGAACAGTAGTGGTACTCATCAACCCATAGCTGGAGAGGGCCAGGGAGTTCATGCCTTTACAAAAGGTAATAGTCCGAAAGTGAACGTAATAGAGGGATTGGGGCTCGAACTAGCTTACTCCAAGGGCGCAGTCGAGTACGTTACTCCTTACGCCACGGGGATTCCCTTTCAGAAGAGGAAATTATGAGGTAAAGAATCAGAAACGAAAATCAAATACTGTACATACTCGTGGATAAGATAATCTGGTGTACAATTCTACACTTGATTTTGGCTCACATTGATTTTTCACCTATTCTTTCGTATTCTGCCTTAATTTAAACTTTAATATATTTTCATCATACAACGTGTGGAAGCACGTGCGATACCCTAGCCTCATCAACCGCCATCCAGGGTGATAACACAGTTTCGGTAGCTCAAGGCGGTACTGCCACTCCTGGCGCTACCGAGCAGCTTTTGCCACCGGCTAGGGTATTAAAATTTAAACTTTAATATATATATATATATATATATATATATATAATATATATATATATATATATATATATATATATATGTAAACAAACGGCTGCTGCTGTTGCTACGTAAATACCTTAACAATTCCCTTAGCCAAATGTGGTACGCTTGTTGGCCGAGCGGTCTGAGACTTAGTCTAACGTAAAGTTGGATGGGTTTCGATCTCGGCCTCGAGCGTCCTATGTGTCTAGCCACACTGAAGAGTTCTGATGGAACGAAACAGTTTGTCTGTGGATGACAATATATATATATATATATATATGGAGAAAAATTGATGAACAGAATAGTGCAAAAGTGATTAATTTATTAAGCAGAAAAGCCAACGCTATAATGCTTCGGTATTAATATACCATCGTCTGGACTTTAAAAGGGGACATCAAGTGTTGAAGGGATAACGATGGATGTTTAATGAAATACAAGGAATAAGAGAGCAAAGATATATGAACAAAGAAAGAACAAAACCGTTCAAACATTAATTTTTCTCCTAAATGTCTTATTCTTTCCCCTTATTTATTTATATATATACGTGGTACTTTCAATAAGTTTCCAGACTTTTTTGTACTGGCATTTGAAATTGACGTAGACTCTTGAAAATTGACTATGTTATTTCTATACATCTCATGAGATGATTGACTAATTTTTATGATTTCAGGTCCAAGTGAACAGCTACAGCAGCAATTGGAATACACCCTACTAAAGCCTGATTGTCACAGATAGTGAATTTCAAAAATATAATCTAGACATGAGGATACTTTAGAAGAACGATATGCAATAAAATTATGTTTTAAACTTGGAAAAAATGCCACAGTAACGTATGGAATGCTTTAGACTGCTTTTCGACCATCTTGCATGAAGCGAGCATCAGTTTTTGAGAGGCATAAGAGGTTCAAGGAAGGCAGGGAGTGTGTGAGGGATGATTAGAGGCGTGGCAGGAGTAGGGAAGTCGATAGATCAGAGTTGATTGGCCAAAGGGTTAGGGTTAGGGCTACTATGTTGAGGGTTTAAAGGAATTCAGGAAGAGTTTCGGTCGGAAGAGGCCAGCACTCTTCAAATCGGGTCAGTGGCATTTCTACCAGGACAATGCACCAATCCACAACTCCATCATTGTCACAGACTATTTAACCAAGAAGGGCATCAAGACAGTTCATCAGCCTCCCTATGGCCCAGACCTTGCTCCCTGTGACTTTTGCTCAGAGGCTGTCGTTATGAGACAATTGAGATGAAAGAGGCTGTGACGAAGGTCATTGAAATGCTCACACAAGAGGAGTTCCATGGTGCATTCCAGAAGTTTTTGGAACGGTACAACAAGTGCATTGCAGTTGGAGGAGATTACTTCAAAGAGGACGAGAGTTTCATGTGTGTACTATCAATAAAAGTGCCCATACAAAAAAAGTCTGGAAACTTATTTAATTATCCTCATATATATATATAAACTCAAACGGATACAAGAAAAAGAACACCCTGTCGGCTGGGGCTGTAAAATACGCAGACTGCCCCTTTAAGGGTTAAGACTGTCCAAAAGAATATACTGTGTATGACACTAAATTGTTTCTGATTCCTGGTGCTCTAAGGAATATGAAGTATCCGTTTATTGCTGTTACAACTTGGTTTCCTCTAACCTGGATTGCTAGTATATCTTAGGTTCTCATCTATGGGTCAAATAGAATTGTTCATTTATTTACGAATGATTATCATTCATTAGTTATCTGAAACCATACAGCTGTGTGCAAATTATTTGTATCGGGTTGTAGTACATCCAAGATAGAATTTTGTTCAGTCAGCTGAGGCTGTAGAATATACCGACTGCATCTCTGCAGAGGGGTAAGACTTCCCAAAGAGTATCCTGCCTGTGACACTAAACAATATGATGGTGAGGCTCCAGTTATGATGGAGCTTTGAGGAATGCAGAGTATCCCTTTATTACCATGACTCCTAGGTCAACTTTGGCCTGAAGTGTTAACACCTGATAGGGTTTTGACTATCGGTCAAAAGGAACTAAGCAGCGTGCTTGTGCTAAATTGAATTGGTTGAAATAGAACTGTTTTTACATTCAACTCTGTGTAAACAAAAAAATGTACTTATGCTAAACTAAATTGTTTGAAATAGAACTGTTACGTATAAGTATAAAATAGATTTGTCATTAAATAACCTATAATGGTTGATATGCCATAAAACCAAACCAAACTAAACCAAACTAAACCAAACAAAAAATCTTTATAGAATTACATATGTTATATAGCAACACTTGAAACCATTTAACTAAGTGCAAGCAAATATTGATAATAATAGTATTAAGAGGAAATTATGAGGCAAAGAATCAGAAACGAAAATCAAATACTGTACATACTCGTGGATAAGATGATCTGCTGTATAATTCTACACTTGATTTTGGCTCACATTGATTTTTCACCGATTCTTTCGTATTCTGCCGGTAAGAATACTTTAAGTCATTTACCTGTGATCAAACAAAATGATTGCTATCAAAAAAATTAATTAAGTTGAATAGCAATACTTTTAAATGTGTGCAAGCATAGGATCAATACTTTAAAGAAGTATTAGTGTTTGATAGGAATACTTGAAATCCTTTAACTATTTGCAAACAAATGTTTGATATTTAAGAAATAATTATAAGTGTTTGATAGGCATACTTGATACCATTCAACTGTGTGCAAACAAATTTAACTTAAGAACCCGTTTAAAAATAAAGTTATCTATGAAATATTCGGTTGCACATCATATTTATATAAATTCAGATTTTGACATTAGATTACTCCCAAGGGTTGATATGTCATAAACACTAACAAAACAACCAACCATTCAATAAGTAAACTAACGTACTAAGTACAGAAGGCAACTATATCCTGCTGATGAAGACATAATATATACAACAAATATTTATTTTAAGAAAAATTCTATGTTTCTTTTCTTAAAACTTTTCGAAATCTGAACTTTAAACAGTGAAAATTCGGAAAAGACTTAATAAAGAAAGATAGAATTTTTCTTAGAATAAATATTTGTTGTATATATTATATTTAAACAGTGAAAATTTCAGATTAGATTTAAGATAGGCTGCAGATTTATAAATCCATCTTAGAGAATGCTGAAAGTTTAAAATATAAACTTGATTAAAATTACATTGAAAAAAGAAAAATAATTTGAATAAAATAAAGAAATATGTAAAGTTATAGTTTCGTATTGTTTTTCCACTGATAAGACGACCACTAGTAATTTTTTCTTCCCTTCATTTTTTTTTGCGGGGAAAATCTCCATTTAAAAAAATTTAGGCGACTTTTTTGTCAATTTTTTTAACCTTTGAGCCTCACTTTCAATTCAGTATTATTTGTGTCTATTTTATTTGCTCGTTCAGGTATCTTCTATTGCCAGAATTCCTTTCTTTAGTCTCTTTCTCTTCTTTCTGATTCATCAGTATAATACGATTCAGTTGATAAATTAGAAGAGAAAGCAGGGAGATGAATATATATATATATATATATATATATATATATATATATAGAGAGAGAGAGAGAGAGAGAGATAGAGAGAGAGAGAGAAATTTTTGTGCTCAAAAGTGGATTTAAAAGAGAAAAAGAGAGAATATTTCTCTGATATCGTGTATTTTTTTTTAAAGACACCAGCTGTTTAGGTGTTTGTTTGTTTGTTATTTAATAGCATATCAACCTTCTCGAATTATTTAATGCTAAATCCATCCATTTTTTTAGTAGGATAGTCGTGGTACTATTTAATCCATAGACTTGCGGACTTGCATTTCAAAATATTTTCTTTACTCCCATTGGACCAAAAACAACTTTATATATATATATGGCGGGCGAGCGTGCGTGTGTATTAGATAGATAGATAGAATGGTATCAGTTTTGAAGGGAATATGCAGAAAGAAAATAGCAAAATAAGGAAATGATTTTTGATCAGGTCCATTTTTAATCTGTTTAGTGTAGATCCCGGAAGACAAAATTGGAAGAGAGAGAGAGACAGACAGACAGACAGATTTAGAGAGACAAACGCAGTGTTATACGCTTGTTTTATCCATGAAGGTATATTTACAAAAAAGACAGACAGATTTTGAGCGATAGAGATTTAGAGAGATAGAGAAAGTGAGACGTTCTTGTTCTATATACGAAGATATATTTACAAGAAAGAGAGACAGAGACAGAGACACAGAGACAGACAAAGTGATAGACACACAGACAGATTTACAGAGACATAGACAGAGAGATGTACTTGTTTTATCCATGAAAATATATTTACGAGAGAGAGAGAGAGAGAGAGAGACAGACAGACAGACAGACAGACAGACAGACAGACAGAGACAGACAGACAGACAGACAGACAGACACAGATTTACAGTGATTGGGAAAGTGAGATGTGCATGATTTATCCATGAACATATATTTACAAGAGAGAGCACGAGACAAACAGACAGAGTGACAGGTTTACAGAGATAGAGACTGGGGGATGTGCATGTTTGCCATGAAGATATATTCACAAGAGGGATTAATAGACAGAGACAGATTTAGAGAGACAGAGACAGTGAGATGTATTTGTTTTATCTACGAAGATATATTTGCAAAAGATATATATATATATATATATATATATATATATATATGTATGTATGTATGTATGTATGTATGTATATTTTGAAAGAGAGAGAGAGAGAGAGAGAAAGAGAGAGGCGGAAGAGAGGCAGACAGAGTGAGATCTATTTGTTTTATCCTCGATGATATATTTGCAAAAGAGAGAGGTAGATAGAGAAAGAGCAAGAGAAAGAAAGTGTGTGCGCGCGTGAGACACACACATAGATAGATAGATAGATTAAATAGAAAAGTCGGGAAGGAATAAAGGAACGAAGGAATGAAAAGCAGAAATATGTGATTAGGAAAAGTAGTTTTTTTTAT
The DNA here is from genome assembly GCA_963585895.1 of Sepioteuthis lessoniana. NCBI lineage: Eukaryota > Metazoa > Mollusca > Cephalopoda > Myopsida > Loliginidae > Sepioteuthis > Sepioteuthis lessoniana. The sequence continues at coordinate 45,774 of CAUZXS010001821.1, forward strand.
TAAAGAAGAACTAAAAGAAAATAAGAAGCTTCAAAATCGAAACGACTTCGAAGAAAGAAAGAATGAAAGAACAGCTGAGAAAAGGTCTTAACGAATGACATTAGAGTTACCGCCCCTTTCAATGTCCACACCCACTTTTCTATTTTCTCTTTTCCCAACCCCAACCTTCTTTTTCTGTTTTCGCTGAGTGACAAGGAGTTCGGCTTCTGTGGCGACATCAGTAAAATTCGACTTGCTGATACTCGATTTGTGACCTTTTGAGATTTGTCAACTGACCGGAACGATTTCACATTTAACTAGAAAGATAATAACCACAACAAGCAATGACGAGGCGGGAAAAGCTAAGATATATTCTGGAAAATAAACGTCAATAGTAGCTTCTTTACTGGAAAAAATGGATACAAAGAAAGTTTTTTTTTCTTGCTTTGTTTTGTAACTTGAATAAAATAATTTCATTTAAAAATAAATATTTTTATTTTCCATGATAGTTGCATTAGGTCCTATGAGAGGTATATATATATATATATATATATATATATATACGTGTGTGTGTGTGTGTGTGCGTGTGTGTGTGTGTGTGTGTGTGAAGTCATTTTGGCATATTTAAAGAGTTTTTGAAATATTCTATTTCCGTTGATAGCTTTTTGTTTAAATTTGTTTGATATCATTAGAATTTCAGTTTAATTCATCTATACGTTTATGCAATGTTTATTTATTTATTCATTTATTCTATTTTGGGTTTTTTTTCCGATTTTAAAAAACTTTTAAACTTTTAAAACAAAAAATCTTTGCACTGGAAAAATCCCTGATTTTGGTCTATGAAAAGCCCGAAAGAATTCGAAACAATTTCCCTGAATTCAACAACGAACTCTGAACTACAACCAAAGCACTTGTCAGGAAACTTGAAAGGAACCTGATAACACACACACACACACACACACACACACACACACACACACACACACACACACACACACACACACACACATATATATATATGTATCCTTATATATATAGCCTTATTTATATATATATATATACATATATATATATATATATATAGAGAGAGAGAGTGACAAGGAACTAATATTTCATCATCATATCATGCTATTTGCACTAATTTCCCTGATTTTCTCTCACCATTCGTCTCTACCATCCATCGCTTCCGACAGGTTTTCTATACTTCATCCTGTTTCCATACAGAGCTTATATATATATATATATATATATATATAAAGATATAATAAAATATCAGTAATATTACAGAAACTACAATGATTTATAAATATTTCTATGGCATTACTTTTAATAAGACCTTGTTTTGTTTTATCAATTGAATATTTCTTATAAAATAACTTGATTAATAAATTATGATTCCATTTGCAGTAGTAATTGCCTTAGGCCCAAGGAAGACGTATAAATAAACACACACACACACACACACACACATATATATATATATATATATATATATATGTGTGTGTGTGTGTGTGTGTCCTAGGACCAAATACATATACGATGTGCATACGATAAGTTTCCAGACTTTTTTTCGTATGGGCACTTTTATTGATAGTACACACATGAAACTCTAGTCTCCTTCGAAGTAATCTCCTCCGGTTGCAATGCACTTGTTGTACCGTTACAACAACTTCTGGAAGGCTCCATGGAAGTCCACTTGTGTGAGCGTGTCAATGACCTTCGTCACAGCCTCTTTCATCTCTTCATAACCACAACCTCTGAGCTTAGGGAATAACCAAAAGTCACAGGGAAAAAGGTCAGGGCTATAGGGAGGCTGAGGAACTGTCTTGATGCCCATCTTGGTCAAATAGTCTGTGAAAAGGAGGGAGTTGTCCTAGTGGAAATGCCACTGACCCGATTTGAAGAGTGCTGGTTTCTTCCGACGGAACCTCTTCCTGAACTCCCTTAAAACCTCAACATAGTAACCCTAACCCTAACCCTTTGGCCAATCAACTCTGGTGTATTGACTTTTTTACTCCTCCCACATCTCTTATCTTCCCTCACAGACTCCCTGCCTTCCTTGAATCTCTTATGCCACTCCAAAACTGATGCTCGCTTCATGTAAGATGGTCGAAAAGCAGTCTGAAGCATTCCATACGTTTCTGTTGCATTTTCTCCAAGTTGAAAACAGAATTTTATTGCATATCTTTCTTCAAAATGTCAGATTGATTTTTTGAAATTCACCATCTGTGACAATCAGGCTTTAGTATGGTGTATTCCAGTTCCTGCTGTAGCAGTTCATTTTAACCTGAAATCATAAAAATAGGTCAGTCATCTCATAACATGTATAGCAATAACAGTGAATTTTCAGGAGTCTTCGACAATTCTAAATGCCCATATTAGAAAAGTCTGGAAACTTATCGTATGCTCCTTGTACTATTTCAATAACATTACATCATCTTTAATAACATCACTATATACACCAGCTATAAATTCATGGGCTAATCATTGCGTGTAATCGTTAAGAAGCTTGGCTAGCATAGAATACAAATGAATTTAAGAGAATTACATTTTTTTTTATTCTGTTCACGCCGGAAGCAATGTGAAACTGTCTACATCGTATTCAAATGCATAATAGTATATTATCCATCTGAAGAATGTAATTTTATAGACATGAAATAAATTTTTAATGGAACAACAAAATTGATTTTTATCGTTTAATTTTATGAAAGAATTTGTACGCTCTGCATGTGAGTTTCGGTATATTTTTAATCTGAAATTAATTATATATTCGATATCTATCTATCTATCTATCCCAGTGTGAAATTTTCACTGTCTGTCTGTCGCTATCTATCTATCTATCTATCCCAGTGTGAAATTTTCACTGTCTGTCTGTCACTATCTATCTATCTATCTATCTATCTATCAGCAAAATATTCATAATTAATGTACTCGTTATTATATCTCTCCACACTGATATTATTAATGCTTCTATTCTATTCAGGACAGTAGGAGTCTAAATCTAACAACCGTATAATTATTGTTTCCGTTCTATTGAGAATTTGGATGATTAATCAATAATGTTCTGTGCGAACACAGATAATCAGAATTTGCATTATAATGTATGTCAGGCATGAGGCTTAGTTCCCTATCAAGTAGGTGGCACTCCTAAAAATTATCAATGCAATTTTTCGTTGTATGTTTCTCAACCTCAACCATTTTCTCTAAGGAAGACCATTCAAGTAAGCATCTGTCAGAGAAATAGGAAAAAGTTGTTTCCTTCTCTTTTTTTCGCTTCGTTAAAAGATATCTTTTCGATAAAAACCTGAAGTCTCAGTATAATATCATCATTATTATCAATGTAATTAATATACGCTGCTGTCTTTATAGATTACGGAATAATGAAAAAGAAAAGGCAATGAATTATTGTGAAATCAACGTATTCAATAAAAATAGGATCCATGTATAAGCATATATATACCGGGCCATTGGTCTTATGAGTAGAGTGTTCTCCAGTGGTCCGGGAGACCGAGGTTCAATCCCAGGTCGAGTCATACCAAAGACTTAAAAAATGGTGCTTGATTCCGCCTTACTTAACACTATAAGCATTATAAGGTAAGGATCAAGAGTAAAGTGGAGCAATCCAGGGAATGGAGTAGCGTCCTCTCCTACACGTCGGTGTAGTAGCTATTGAAAAAGGAGCCATCGGGTCACCGTCGACTAAGGTCACCAACTTAGCTAACTTATATGCATATATCCAAACCTCTGCACGAGCAGGAAGTGACACAAATCAGTTTTTATGCGCAGTTTAACAGGTTTGAACTCAGAATTTTCCTTCTCCTAGAGTGGTTAGCATAAAAAAGTTACCGAGCTTAGTTTGACCAACTATTTATCCCTGGCTGGAGGAAGAATCATCGGATACATTCCTTTCCTAAAGGTTTTAGCCTTATGTGAAATGTTAACAGTCTCGTCTGCATTTGAACTCGGATAGCTATACTGATTTCTTACGACGATAACCATTGCACCACAAGTGGTAATATAATTGTAATATAATGGCTGAGAGATTTCGTTTTATATATCTTGCCTTTGGGTTTTGTTAGGCTGAGAACCTTTCGGTTCAGTGTATGGGTTAGTTAGGTGTTGAAACGTGCGTGTGGAGGATGTGTCATTCAGAGATGTCAAAATGAAAATCCCAGATAGAAAATTGTGACCGCGGGATGTGAATGACGTCATGCACCGGAAGCGTGCGCGAAGGATTTGGGGGGATTT